>JACEIK010000956.1:63105-77980 GCA_018107945.1 Datura stramonium | reverse complement strand
CCGCCAAAATAACACCACATAAATCAGAACAACAGAGAGAGTGGCTCGTAGATTCCATCTTTAAACCAAAAATTTACTCCACTATATAGAGATTAAAATGCTAGGTTTGGTTATTTGGAGCTATTTATTTATTTTAAAAAATTATTCAGTCCAATAGAATGAAATTAAAAACCAGTTATTTTTTCTCGTCTCGATGAACTTAACAGCCCAAACATTAAAAAGTTAGGATAAGGATTAGCTTTCATGAAGTGGACCACCAAAATTCTGGTTTTTGTTTGGTATCCTTGTTAATCTAAACTAATGTTATGAACCCAAAAGATCATAGACTAGGAAGGATGCTTTTAAAAATTGCGTTTTAATTTATTAAACTACTATTATAAAGAATTTTCACATTACCCATGTAGTTTTACCTTAACCTGTATAATTTTTTCAAGTTACTAGTCCCAAATTTTTGAGATAATAAACTATAGTTACCATTTAGGTGATAGCATAGTGTAAAAATTTAAAAGTTAAAACTCTTAAAAGATTACTTTCTGGTCAACTGGAGTAGAGTTAGTTAATTTCTGGTCACATTAGAAAATGATTGGTTAAGGTTTGCGTCATGATATATAGTCACCAATTAAGCTGGAAGATGGCTAATGAGAACCAGATATTAATGTCCAATTCCTCAGGAATTAGTAATATATTTTCACATTGATTGCTCTATGTTTAATTTAATATTTCTTTTCACAGACAAACTCTCACTGTCAGGGTCCATCTCAAGTAGTTAAATTAGTTGCTGCATTAGATTCAATAGCATTCTGACAAAAGTTATTGAAATCATCAATCCACACAAGAAACAACGCCATGCAAATTAAGTATATATAAACCCCTCTTCCCCTGTTTAGTGGTTCTTTCAAGCAGCTTTAGTTTCTTGAATAAATCTCTTCATATTAGTACTGTAATTAAGAGACTATAAGAACAAAGAATGATTCATGATATGGCCAATGTTTTCCTCTCACTTGAGCCTTGCAGTGGTGATCAAATTGGTTATGACCCTTTGGAAAATGGACTTTATCTGAGTCATCACAAAGAACTGTCTTATTCTCTTAATCCTTACACATCTGTTTTGAAGAGAAATGCTGCTAGCATGATGATTTCAAGTTTGTCCAGTGGAAGTGGGGATTTTAAAAGGCTAAGGGGGAACACAGGTCTTGGTGAATCACTGGGAAGCAGTAGCAGCTTTTATACTACTGATAGCAGCGGCAGTGGCGGTAGCAATTGCTGTACTATACCAAGAAATGGTAGCACTAACAGTGTGAATAGCTTGTCATTGCCACAAGGGCTTCATTTTCGCGATCACGTTTGGGCGTTGAACCAAAGGTACCTTGCTGCTGAGGCTATTGAAGAGGCAGCAGCTGACATAATTTATCAGGATGAAGAAAATGGGGAAGGCATGAAATTAGTCCAGCTTCTCATTACTTGTGCTGAAGCTGTGGCTTGTAGGGATAAGTCCCGTGCATCGGTCCTGCTATCCGAGCTACGTGCCAGTGCCTTAGTATTTGGGACGTCTTTCCAGCGCGTGGCATCCTGTTTCATGCAGGGGCTGGCTGATCGGCTGGCTCTGGTGCAGCCGCTTGGCACAGTCGGTTATGTTGCTACCCCTGCTATGAGTAAAACAGACATTGCCTTGGAGAAAAAAGAAGAAGCTTTGAGGCTGCTTTATGAGATATGCCCACATATTCAGTTTGGTCATTTTGTGGCCAATTGCTCAATATTGGAAGCCTTTGAGGGAGAGAGTTTCGTTCATGTGGTTGACTTGGGAATGAGCCTTGGTTTGCCTCATGGTCAACAATGGCGTCGTCTTATTCAGAGTCTTGCTAATCGCCATGGCCAGCCCCCACGTCGCCTTAGGATAACTGCTGTTGGACAGAATATCGAGAAATTCCAAATTATTGGAGATGAGCTTGAGGCCTATGCAAGAAGCCTTGGTATAAATTTGGAGTTTTCAGCTGTGGAAAGCAATTTGGAAAACCTTAAGCCAAAGGACATCAAAGTATACGATGGTGAGGTCCTCGTGGTTAACAGCATTCTTCAGCTCCATTGCGTGGTGAAGGAAAGTCGCGGTGCTCTCAACTCTGTTCTGCAGGTGATCCATGAACTTTCTCCCAAGATTCTAGTCCTTGTGGAGCAAGACTCGAGCCACAACGGACCCTTTTTTCTTGGGAGATTCATGGAAGCGCTGCATTATTACTCTGCCATTTTCGACTCCCTTGATGTCATGCTGCCTAAGTATGACACCAAGCGCGCGAAGATAGAGCAATTTTACTTTGCAGAGGAGATTAAGAACATCGTGAGTTGTGAGGGACCTGCAAGGGTGGAAAGGCACGAGAGGGTGGACCAATGGCGTAGGAGGATGAGCCGAGCAGGTTTTCAGGCAGCGCCTATTAAGATGGTATCACAAGCCAAACAGTGGCTTGCTAAAGTGAATGCATATGAAGGATTCACCATCACAGAAGAGAAGGGTTGCTTGGTTCTTGGATGGAAATCGAAGCCTATTGTGGCTGCCTCTTGCTGGAAATGCTGATCAATCATAATCATCTGCTGCAACAATGTCATGTTAGTGTGCCTACTTTCAGTTTTTGAAGAATCTTGAGTATGGAGTTCTCAACAATAAGAACATCTGATGAGTTAGAGTGTCATCTTTTCAGATGGAGAGTGATGAAATAATTTTTGTTTTGCATATCAAAATAATTGTTGGTGTATAGCTTGACTTCTTTTATTTTTTGAAGTTCTAAACACTAAGCTAGTTTCCTAGTTTTCCTTCCTACAATTCCAAAGAAGAAAAAAAAAGACAATCGCGAGTTGTCTTGTCAAAAATGTACATGATATGAACACTTTCCTGAATAGGTATTTTCAATGACTGTACATAAAGAAAAGATATCAGCTTGTTCCGCTGCATAAAATGTTTGATTAAGGTGCAACATATTTTTGCAGAAAACAAAAGGATTGCTATGGTTTAGTGCTCGAGCTCCGTCCAACCGAGCCTACTCCACGTTACTTAGCCGAGTCTAACCGAGCTTTTTATATTGCTGATTCGATTCAAGACTGAGGCCTATCCGAGCTCAATTCAGCTCTTCTCTATTTGTTTTCACATACGAGACAAAATTTTAAAAATGTTTTTCAATTGTAATATAACTAAATTAGGAAAAAGTTAAATTTAAATTGATCCCATGTATTGGGACCGAAATAATAATGGGTCATGTGAAAGCTAAGGGCATCTCGGACCCTAATTCATTTTTTGCTCCAAACTTCAAATTTGAAGAATATTCCTTTTTGCACAAATAACAATGGGCCATCTGCAAACTAAGGGCATCTCTAATCCTACTCCATATTTTGCTCCAAACTTTAAATTTGAAGAATATTCATTTTTGCAGTAAAATTTGGAGTTAGTGGGTTGGAGTTGATTTGCTCTAAATTTGTGCAACTCCATTTTTAAAAATGAAGTTAAGGGTTAGAGATGGTCTAATAATTGTAAATCTTGAAAGACCATAAATCAGATAACAAAGAAAAATTATTTAAAAAAGACTTTATAATATATGATATAAATTTGATTAATTGACCTACATATGATAGTATTAATATAAAAAATTATTGAGAGAATAAATCTTCCCATAAACAAAATTTACTATATTTGTTGATGCTATTGTATTGTGTAAAATCTTCTATATATAGAATTCCAAAAAAAAAATTTACCTAGAAATCTTGGATCCAAATAAAGTACAAATTCAAAACAAAACCTTAACATTATGCTAATGATTAGACAAACAATTGCATAAAAGTGTTCTTTTTTTAAAAACTATTCTTTATCTATTGACCCGACTAATCAAAATTTATATTGCATATAAATCATTAAACGGCTCCTTACCAAGAATTTCTCTCTCTGCTATGCCTTCAACACCAAGATCTCGAATTAAGATGGAGGACCTCAGCCATATCCCGATTATTATATAAAGCACTTAAACTCAAGACACCATGAAATTTGGGAAACTAGATAGGCCAAAAAGAAAAACTTAAAAAAGTAAAGCAAGGAGGGTAATTCAGGTAATTCAGTTGCCGGAGTGGCACAAGTTGGTGCGGACGAGGAGCCTGAGGCGAAACTGAGAGAGAAATGGAGAGTCTTAGCGTTGTGGGAGCAAGTCCTTGTGTTTCTTCCAAAACCAGCAGCTTATCCTGCGCACCCTCTTGCAGTCTTATCCTTAACGTTAACCCCATCAAGAAGCACCACAATTTAGCTGCATTTCAACCAGCATTTCATCTTTTTGCAAGTACCCAATCTCGCCCCCATGCCTACAAAAGGAACCATACAGCTCGTATATTCCTTCCCCACTTGGTTGCTTCCATGGTATGTTTATCTCTCTTCTAATCTGTATGTAATTGTGCATTTATTTGAACTTTCGCTTACCCACTTGTATATTGGGGTCAATTTCTTGTTTCAGGAAGAAGTGGAGGAGACATACATTATGATTAAGCCTGATGGTGTTCAAAGAGGACTTGTACGCTCATCAGCATATTCTTCTTTCGTTTTGACTTGGATTGCAAGAAAAAAAAAACCATTATTTTTAGCTCTTGTTTAAGTTTTAGTGTCTTTCTTTAATTGTAATAGGTTGGGGAGATTATTTCAAGATTTGAGAAAAAGGGGTTTAAGCTTACTGGATTGAAGCTTTTTCAATGTCCCAAAGAATTGGCAGAGGTTCGTCTTCTCTAGAGCTGAGCTTGGATGTGAATTACACAATTTTCTTTTCAATAACTTGACAGTTCTAGCTATGCCCTAACACCTCTCCTACACACACACACACACAAAAACCTCTTTTATCTCCCTCCCTACCATTTAAGACTTGGAATTCTAAAGGCTTTGTAGACCATTTTACCCCAACTTTTTCCTCTGGAATAATTCATTATGTCCACAGAATTACGCTTCTCATATGGTGGAACCATAGGAAGTAGGAGCCATAAAGATGAATCTTGATAATGCATCAGGATTGGAAGTTTAAATTTTAAGAACATTCATGTCAGATTTTCATATAGGTTGGACTAATGGATAATAAAAAGCAGCGTGAACCTAATGGGAGTAAAGAAGCGTGATCATGTACAAAGTGAGAAGTACAACATCACTTACTAGATGAATCCTTTTAGAGGATAGCTAAGGGATGCTCTGACAATTAATTCCATATATGCTATCAAGATTCTAGATTGTATCAATTTTGTTTTATCTTGTGAATTATTTCCAATCACTATGTTAATGTTCTCAATCGTTTCTCAAGTCTATTCGTAGTATTTCATCCCTGTTAATTCCTGATTATAATGCTCAAAATTCTTAATTGTAACAGGAGCATTACAAGGACCTAAAGTCCAAATCATTCTTCCCCAAGCTGATCGATTACATTACCTCTGGCCCTGTTGTCTGTATGGTAAAATTCTTGCCATTTAGCCCATTTTATTATTCATTAATTGAAACCAACGAGTTATACGAAAGTTTTATAAGTCTCACATTATGTATTATCTTTGGCAATCTGATGAGCTTCCTAATTTGTTGGATTGTATTCTATTTTTGGCAAGGCCTGGGAGGGTATTGGTGTTGTAGCATCTGCCCGCAAGCTAATAGGAGCAACTAATCCTCTTAATGCGGAGCCAGGCACAATCAGAGGAGACCTTGCTGTTCAAACTGGAAGGTTGGGGCTACAAATATTAGTGTTTTGTTATTCTTTATTGTTCAATAAGTAGGCTGTCATTGTACTTGAAGTTTTCAACATTGCCAAGTATTTGCTAAATTTCCATGACAATATGTTTGCAGAAATGTGGTGCATGGAAGTGATAGCCCTGAAAATGGCAAGCGTGAAATAGGTATTTTTTTTTTTACTAAATCAACATCAGAAGTTGTGAGTGGCTTATAGAATCACTTAATCTGGTTTCCGCGCTAAGTTTGTTTACCGGATAGTCATTAAATGTCTAAAAGTAGTGACTTCAGTTTCGATGTCTTTGAGAAGAAGTAAAATATGGAACTTTATGTGGATAGTCCAGATGCTGACCTCCTAATTAGCCCCAGAAATTTTGCCTGCATATTTATTTAACAAGAAACCGAGCTCACAATAATGTTAAAAGATGGTAATGCCACACTCCACTCCACCTTCACTTTGGGGTAATCACCATCAGTGTTGAGATCGCTATTGGGAGCTTTTGCCCGGCTGCTTTCTATTCAGGAATGATACTGTTCTTGATTTTGTATGTTAGAAAATGTACTAATAAGTGTTAAAATGGTTGCCCCGTGCATATTTAAGTTGATGTGAATAAATGGAGGAAACAAACATTGTTTTACTGACATATGATTCTCCAGTTCACTGCCTAAATCTCTCTCTGTCTCTCGCACACACACATCTCTGTTCTGCTAATATGCTTCTGTCGTCACTTTCCTTTTGTAACTCTACTTATGGTGACAATGAAATTATTTGGCGAAAATCAAGAGGAAAGACCGGAAATGAAGTTGTGTTGTAGATATCTATAATAGTCATTACTTTTATCCATTTTATTTAATTTCTCTATCTTGTTGCTTAAAACATAATCAAAATTGGATACCTAAAGAGAAGTCACCTTACACCTTTAGCTCCCAATTTTCTGACTTTTGAGGCAATAAAGCTTAAGCAGACAGCAAATGTGCACGCATACATGCGCTTGCCTGTTCATTCATCACATAGATGCGTTTTTGACTCTCCATGTTCATCCACCACCAACCTACTTAAGTTGTTAAATTCTAAAGCAGCTCTCTCTAATGATTTTGTGTGCACCTGTCAACTGAGGTATCTTCATTCTGAATTTTATGCTGGTGACTGGTGTGTGTTGAAAGCTTGCATATTAGGTAACTTGCATGATGTGGCATTTCCTGAAATTAACACAACATGATATTGCCGATATGTTTCATTTGTGATGACTATGAATAAGTCGGAGACCCCATTCACAACTGTGATTTGTTGTTAAAAGTAAAATGATGGAGCAGTTGATTTGTGTTGAGAAGAAATTTAGACCATCTATAACTATGATGTTTTCAAGTCAAAAGATCGAGCAGTTAATTGAATTGAAAACAAAAAGGGAATTCTATACAAATAATTCCATGTCTGCCAGTAAAATGGAGTTCGTAATGTGAATCTTGCATAATACACAAACCCCTGGTCTAGATTATTTTTTTAAAAAGACTTTGCCATGATCGTCTTCTGATTATATATATTTGTTTCCTTTGTGCAGCTCTTTGGTTTAAAGAAGGTGAACTGAGTTCATGGACACCAGTTCAAGAACCTTGGCTGACAGAATAATGTCTCAAGGAGATATGACTCATCACTGGGATTTGGAGGTTTCAGTTTCACTACTCTGCAGGAGATGGATGAATTCAATTTTGTAATACTACTATCATTCTGCCATTGCAATGAACTTTTTTTTTCTTAAAGAAATGTATTTGTAATGCTAGAGTACAAGCAATTTGGAAGAGTTCTGTTGGTTTCTTATTCAGCATAAACAACGTTGAATTTAGGAGCTTGAACATTTTCTTTTTTGTATGAAGTTGGATGCATTACATGTTCTAAATACTGAAAACTATTTTATTCTGTGGAGAATTAGCTTCACTTTGGACATGTGATGCAATTTTGAAACAAGCTAGAGTCCATTGTTTTCACAAAAGTTGCCTGCACTACCAACTATGCAAATGTAAATCCCATTGGAGAGGACTTTCTCAAGTACAAAACATAAGCCAACTAATGAATGATCTACATTTCCTCCTACCGTCTTTTTCTCTTGAAACAAGGTTGTGCAATCTTATATCGGCAGACAAAGTGCTCTTTTAGCCCCCTTCAAAACATGTCACTGGTTTATGTACAGGAGCGGGAAAGCATATCCGAATGGTATGTCACAATGTTGAACAAATGAATTAAACAAATTTTTCTCCACCATCATCCGCTATTCAAATTGGGAGGAGAAGCCTTACTATACCAGTAAGCTGAATACGAATAAAAACTATAGAAGATAAATTTAACATGTACTTTTGCAATGTTGAAGATAGCTGACTTCATACCCATGAATAAAATAAAGCAATCCACTATCATTTTCCTCGTGAAAGTTGCTTCTAAGTAACTCGCAGCTGACTACATACCCAATCTGGTGGTTAAGACAGCACTGGCTTTTTGACCAAGTGTATAATTGAATTTCAACAATATCTTTCACATACAAGAATGAAAAGGGAACTCTTCCCAAGAATATGTTATTGCTTCTCATCTTCCGATTGTGTGGGTTGCTTCTCGTTCTCAGTTTTCTGTATGCTACTTTGCATTTCAAGAAGCTTCTGTTGCTCCTCATCAGCTGCTTGTGGATTTACATCTTTCACAACCTTAGGCTTGTTGCTCGTGGATTGCTGGTACATAACACCACCAAGCATGCAGATCAAGAGTCCCACTGTTCCAATAAGAGTCGAGTGTTTATCCCAGATAACTAGATTTATCACTACTGTCAGTAGTTTGTTCACTATGCCGAGAACAGTAAAGCCTGTTGCAGATATTGCTCTACGGCAAGAAAATCCAAAGAAAGAGATGGCTAAACCAAACAAACACGACAGGGCTACGGGTAACACCACTTGAAAACTGTACCAATCTGACTCATCCTGAATTTCATGCTTTATTTTCTTCAGTTCGCCCATTATAAGCAGCTCAATAGGAAAAAGCATCAAAGCCTCAAGATTGTTGTATAGCACGAGACCCCACGTGTTTAAGCCAATTGTCATTACTACATGCTTGATATAAACAAAATCAATGGACATGCTCAGTAAGTAAGCCAATGCCCAGCTATAAGCTGTAAGTGTGAACTGGTAATCAGTAGTGACATAGAGCAAGCTACCAGCAAAGATTGTACCCAGTGACGCCCATGTTTTAATTGCTGGCCATGGTTGGTGCAAGTAGAGGGTCTCTCCTATTGCAACAAAGATGGGGACAGCTGATCTGAAGACAATAAAAGTATCAACATTGGCATGGAGGAGAAGCTCACTGTTTGTAAAAAGAGAGAGGTAAAATATAATTGCAGCTGGCAGGAACCGCCACATCGTTAAAAGATCAAGCTTATCGTGTTCTATAACCTTGAGCCACCCGCATATGAGGACTCCAGCAGCACTTGTGAAATACTGCAATGCAGTTAGTGCCCCTGGGTAAGGAAATTTCATGACGGCCCACTTGTTAATGATGGATAGTAAAGATGCTGATAGACAGTATCCAGCAGCTACTCCATAAACGGATACTTGCTGAAGTAATCCACTGTACCAAGTTGATTCGAGACTGGGGGACGGTGAAGAAGCATCCGATGACTTCCTGGCATCTCCATCTTTAGGATTTTCCACATCATTTGACATCTATATCTAAAATACCAAAAATACATGTTTCCTTAGTATATTGTCTTCTACTTTTTATGATTAAGTAGTATATTCTCTTTTACTAAAAGCATCTACAGTACCTAAGCCTGCTGCTTTGTAAAGCAAAAGTTAATTGCCAGACTATTAACCAACAATCATATTGGTCATGCATCAACCATTTTGAACTGGTCGAGACCGACTGTATGACTCCTCTTTATCCATTCTGCTCTTTAGGTGCATTTCATTATACATTAAATAATTTGTCGTTAAGGATAATTAGGAGTTATTTAAAACTACATGTTCTTTGAGTTTCACATCCCTACACGGACATAAGGTTATCTTCACCAAAACAAAGAAGCTCCTCATGGACATCGGTGGTATCATCTATATGGATCCTTTATTCCATTGTGTTTTATTCTAAGTTACATCCGATTCACTGAAACAATTTCCTGCATGCATTAAATCTACCCCTTCCATATCTTCAATCATCATATTGCCACAGAAACCTAATTTTTAAAATAAAAAACAATTTTATACTAGCTTTTTTTAAAAAAAAATTGAGTCCATTATTCTTCTTTTTTTAACCAGAAACAAACAATATAAGATAATATATTTTCCGTTTCTTAAGCCTTTATAGAAACCGGCAAACTGCCCTGTTTGAATCCTAATTTGGGGGGGAGGAAGGAGATTTCCATGTAATATATAGTGAAAGGAACTTTTTTTGTTGAATGATATATATGAAATAACATTTGCTTTGCCCTGATAACACTCGAGGTATGAATTTCTCTAATGTGTAAACAAGTAAATTGGTCAGGCACAAAATCAGATGAACTAAAACTTCCACTCTCAGTCCAAAGCTACTTCAGTGAGCACTACTCTTCATTTCTAACCTACCTAGGCAATATTAGTCACTGAAAATGGTGTCCCTCCCATATTTACTTATCAAAGCATAAAATAAAAGGCCACATTTCGCCAAGCTTCTATTTATTACCGTAAAGGATATCGGAAAATGTATCTTGTCAGCGCGATTTTTTGACCCTCTTTACATTTTAAAGAAATTGGATATAAAGAGGGTCCACATTTCCTTACATTCTGTTTTAGATCTATCCACATACAATTCACAAACTCGATTTGCATAAAAGTACTGATCACTCCAGCTAGCTCAATCTCTCTAGAAATAGACAAGAAGCTGGAAAACACATCAAATTACAAATTCAATAATAACCGTGAAGCAGCACAACTTACAACTTTTCCCTAATGTTTCAGAGCGCACCTGACCCAGAAGAGTAATCCTCCCAAATCACTAGCAGACACTAGTTTTTTCAGAAGAGAACTCTGCAAAAAAGTAGCAGAGTTAGAAAAGGACAGTAAAACAAGCAAGGAGATAACATAAATACAACCATACAAATACTGATACACATAATGTTGAAATTACAGTAACAGTGGATTGGACCCACGATTGGTCGGAACTCGATCAACATGGATACGGAAATATAAAATACGGGAGGGGAGGCCAATGAGGGTGGATTCGGACAGATGCATTGACATAAAGATGGGTCGTGACAGTGTAAGAGCATTTTGCGTGGGTATAGCTCGAAAATTAGGGTTTGATTAGGGACAGAGGGAATCACCGTTAAGGATCACGAAACAGGAGAAAGACGGTGGCCGCTAGTAATCCCGGCGGAGGCGTCGGTGGCTCGGAAACACCGGAGAGTGAGAAAGAGTGCAAATTGGAAGTGAAAGGACGAATGGGGGTAATAACGCAAAATGGAAGTAAAATGTAATCTCTGTTAAGTCCTTGCTTCTTTTCAAATGTCACAAGTAAATCCTCGAGTTATCAGAAAAGAATACATAAGCCCTCAAAGTTATATATAGGTTCTAACAGAATAGCTTCTTTCTTTCTTTTTCTTTTGTTAATACTATAGTCTATATTGAACCTTGTTTGTTAAATAATTCAACTTCTATATGCAAAATTTGCCAATTGCCTCAAGAAAGACGTAATTGCATAACAATTCCCTCATCTTATCATTTAAAAGAGTATACTTATATATGGTTGCATAATCATATTTATACTGTTTATATTTGAAAAAAGTAACAACTTTTCTCACATTCCCATAATTTTTATGTTAAAAGATCAATGTCAATATTTAAATAATAAATATTAAAATAGAGTAGATGTCATTTTGTAATTTATGACCCTGCACTGTCATTTCTCTCTTGGAGCTTTCACTTTGTTAGTCTCTAGTTTATAAAGTCTCCTCACTTCATTCTCTACGATTGGACCATGTAAACATATGAACTCACTTCTTGATATCCAATTAACCAAGTAGCTGCAGATCACCAAATGCTTCTGCTTCTTAAATACATGCAAAATTGAACACTCCCAAGCTCAAGTTTATTGAGATTCATTGCAAATCCTTTAGGTCCTCAAACTAATGTCAGATAAAATAAAATACATCCTCAGAGATTTGACCAGCATTAATCGAAGTTGCTCTTTTTTTGGTCAATTAAGATGAACATGAAGAGCTAAAATTACAACATTCGAAGACTTTGCTCCACTCGTCCATCATGTATAAACAACTCTCGCATGATAATAAATAAAGTATACAAGATGATGATAGATCTAGACCACGAGAACAATGCAACGATTTATCGGATGACTTGAGTCATAATCTTAACTCAAATCATAGGGGAACAACAAATGTGTTCCTGTATTGCGGACTGTACTGAGCTGCTCATCAACTGAGAATTGTTTGGACTAAGTGAAGAGTTTGCAGAACAAGTATTATCTTCAATAACCATTGCATCCTCATCATTTGTGCCTCCAGCACATTGAGAACTTCTATACCTGGAAAACATGTAAGCAAGTGAGAAATTGCCCTTCTTGGTTTCTCTTGAGGAGCCTGTAGGCTGACAACTACTGGCATCTTCAAGATGTTCACTGGAAGAATTTATTGATGCCTCCTCTTTTGGTGAGCCACCTGAAGTAACGCAACATATATTCCCATCTACTAAACTCTCTTCAGGAATGCTTGTATCACGTCGAGAGCCTTCCCTTAGCTTCATAAGGGTTGTCTCTGCATTAGAAGGAGAAAAGCTGTTATTCGGCTTTTAGATGTATGTCTGCTCTTTATCTACTTCATCAGAAGAAGAAGAAGAAAAAGGTGCTCTTCATATACGGCACACTGTGGTAATCAAGAATTGATGTGGAAATAGAGAATATATTTCCAATACTTAATGGAATTTCTTGAATCTGTAGAAGTGCTATAGATCTGATAAAAATAGCAAACTTGGAAGACAGACAGATTATATTAAAACCTAGAATATGCTAAAACTGCACTTGTTAAATTGTTTCTTGCACGTTTACTTTGAGTGCCATTTCATAATCAACCAAATATGAAGCTTGACAAGCTGCATTTCTTTTGAGGGCACAATGCAAAGGATCATTGTACAATTAAAAGCTGGAAGAGGAAGATAACATGACAATGAAACAAGCTAGCACACAAGGCAAAGCCGCCCACAGCAGCAAAAGCTTCTTCCAAATGAAGTTATTCGTAGATAACCTTTATAAAAATCCCCAGATTCCTAAGTTATCAATGGAATGAGCAAGATGATTAAGTTGCATGTGTAATATGTCTGAGTCCCAAAACCATGACATATATGTTAAAGTAAAATTGGGAAAACCTTAGCAAGTCTAATCATATCCTGCGAGGATTCATAAATATAGTGAGGCAACACAATAGAATGGAGTTCCCTTAGTGGCCATTTTATTGGCAAGATTATTGCTACTTCAGTTGTTTCAGACATTATGCGCTGGGACTCTGGCAGTAACCTGAGATAGTACTAGAACTTAATTCCTCATTCTCACTCAATTTAGAGGTGGATCCATAATTGAATTTATGGGTTCTGCATTCTAGAAAAAGTAGTAATGGGTTCTAGATAAATTATATATTCATATTAAGTGAATTTTTTAAGATAAATACAGCATTTTGGCTCAAGCTACTAAGATCCGCCAAATCCGTAGCTAGTAACTCTAGCTCGGCCCCTGTTACTCATGCTATGGTGTACAACCTAGTGATCATTGTCTTCTCAAGGCAGCCTCATTCATTGGGTTGAAGCATAGGAGTTTGAATTAATTCCATGTATCAACTTCTACCAGTAAATATAGCATACAGCTAGTATACTCAGCTACAAAATTTAGACGGAGTACCAAGGAAGCTTCAGCTTTCTACTACAAAGAGACAAATTCTTCCTCTAACAGGGCTTTTAATAAACAAACATTAAAAGTCGAAAATTAATTAATCAGTTTCGCATTGCCTTTAAAGCAATTCTCTCTTGAATCTTATACTTGGTACTCATTGGCCTTCAAAGTGATTTTATCTTAAATTTTAATTGTCAGTAGCTATTTAGTAGTTTCTTGATTATATAAAATTGAAAGAATATGGTTAATGTATTTTTAATTATGTAAAACAACACTTATTTTGAAACAAACTGAGAAGATAAAAATTATTACTTATTTTGAAATAAAGTGAGTCCCAAAATTTAGGAATCTGGAGACTCAAATTAAAAGCGATCTATTGTCTTCTGAGCATTCTACGGAATCAATTCATTGACAACATAACGCATATTTCTCTCAACAAAATCTTAACTCAAATTAACAATTACCACTAATAATCAAACATCCAGAGTACGCATAAATCAATTCCTCAATTCTTATGTAGTCCACCTATGAATCAAGAAATTTCAATTGCCGAAGACAGAAAAGATACCAAATGATTTGCCAAGAACGGGGAAATAAGAAGAGGAAAAGAAAAAGTACCATAGACGGAGAGAGAGTCAGCTTTGATGAGCTTCGACGATGGCCTCTCCAACTCCAATTGCTCCAGCGAGCTAATCGTCGACCGTCTTACTCTTCCCAGCATTCTCTCTCTCTCTCTCTCTCTCTCTTTCTAGGACTTTGAGTAACTTCCCAAATAAGGGACCCAAATCTAATTGGCGGCAAAAACAAAACGAAGTAAAATAGCGGGAAGTGAAAAGAAGACGTGGGCTTAAATTCTTTCCTAAAACTATTTTGGTCCACTAAAAGGTCCAAGTGATTTGAAGACGAACAATGTGATCTGGGCCACCGTAGCTGAGCCTTCGACGACCGAAGTGCACAAATAGCCGATTCTATGACTCTCATTTAATGTATACCCTGAATTTATAAGTTTTTGTAAGTTTTAGCTACATTAAAATTTAAGTTACAAGCCTATGAGATTAAAATTTTATTTTAAAAAAAAAAAAAATTTGAAGTTAGGTTAATCAAAGCAAAACTTCTAATAATTTGAAAATAAGTAAATTCTTTTTACAATTTTCTGTTTCAAACCTTACTTATTTTTATTTGAAGTTAGCATTATAATTATAAAACTTCATATATTTTTATGATAATTATAAAACTTCAGATAATATGTATTATATATA
>JACEIK010000956.1:27994-43565 GCA_018107945.1 Datura stramonium | reverse complement strand
TAATATAATAAGTGATTTTTTATACTCTTTAAGGTGTGTTTGGTACAGAGAAAAATAGTTTTTGAAAAATATTTTAATTTTTTTTATATTTGATTGGACAAAATATTTTAATTTTTTTTAAAAAAAAGAGTTCCCTAAAAATAAAGAAAATGACTTTTCTAATGAAAGTAGAAAAAGAAGTTTCATAAGGGGCATCTTACTCTAATCTCACAGGAACAAAATGAGAAGATGACCCTGCTTTCAAACCTAGAGTAGGTTAAAAAGGTAGTTTTTGAGATGAATGGGAATAGTACCAGTAGATCGGATGATTTTTTAGGCATGTTTTTTCAGAAGTATTGGGACATTATATAGGAAAATATTACTGGAATGGTTAAAGATTTCTTTTGTGGGTATGAAATTCTTAGGTTCATTACTCACACAAATTTGGTCCTACTTCCCAAGAAAGAGAAGGTAGTATTCTTCTCAGGTCTCAGACCAATCAGTTTGAGTATTTTTACAAACAAGATCTTATTTAGAGTTCTACATGACATAATGGAAACCTGTTTGTCACATATCATTTCAAGGAATCAAACTGGTGTTGTCAAAGGAAGAAGTATAACTGAAAATCTTCTTCTAGCACAAGAAATCATTTGAGATATCGATCTGAGAAATAAGTGGCATAACGTTGTGGTAAAACTTGATATGACAAAAGCATATGACAAAGTGTCATGGATTTTTCTTACTAAAGTTCTGAGAAAATTTGATTTCTCAAAGGTCATTATTGATATGGTATGGAGATTAGTATTCAACAATTGGATTCAGTGCTAGTTAGTGGACATTCTTTTGATTTCTTTAGGTCTTCTAGAGGTTTGAAGCAGGGGGACCCAATATCACCTATGTTGTTTATTATTGATGCTGTGGTTTTATCAAGGGGATTGAATAAGCTAAATGATGATCCTGATTTTAAGGGTTATGGTTTTCCCAAGTAAAGTCCAGATATCAATCAACTAATCTATGTTGATGACACAATTCTTTTCTATTCAGGGGACAGAAAATCAGTGAAGAAAATGATGAGAGTGTTGGCAGAATATGAGCAGTTGTTTGGAAAAAGGATTAACAAGAACAAGAGTTTCTTTTATATTCATGAGAAGACACCAATGGTGATAGGGCATAATCTCAAGAGATTGACAAGCATAAACTAGGGGTCCTTTCATTTTATGTACCTAGGATGTCCAGGGTTGGAAGAAAGAAAAAAATATTACTTTGAGGATTTGGTGAGGAAAATTTCAAGAAGAATTTTGATGTGGCAAAATAAGTTCTTAACTTATGGAGGCAGTTCATTTTGATTGCTCATGTACTCCAATCTATGCCTGTTTATCTTCTCTTAGCTGTGAGTCCTTCTAAAGGGACCATTGAGTAGATTCACCAGCAATTATCTAAGTTCTTTTGGAGTAAATTAGGAGAAAATAAGCACTAGGTAGTTGTCACGACCCGAGCTGGGATCCTAGGCCGAGACACGGGACCTAGAACTACGAATGACTCTAAGATAACCCATGATACATATATAACATAAATTAAGAGTATAATCAAGCAAAAATTAACATAATCATGGATAAGAGAAAGTCTAAATATCATAAATCGTAATAAAAAGCAATAATATCACAATGTTGAGTCACAAAGCTGAACATGCTAAGTCTATGTCTAAAAGCCTCTACTATCTGATGAGATGCTGGACAAACCCCCAGTTAACTCCAAGTCTGAAGCTAAATCAAAACATACAAGCATAAACTGATAGATGTCCTCGAATGACGAGGACTCTCTCAAAGCGGGATGAAGCTGAACTGAGCGAGTCTAAGCTAGTAACGAGACTGGGAGAGATCACCCAAACCTATATCATGAGATGATATAGCATAGAGTATGCGATTAGTACTTTGAATGTACTGAATATATAAGGTGAGTAAAACATGCTAGTAAAACGCTAGTTGAAATCATAAATATAAATCAAAATAGATCAGAAAGGTAAGGGCCACATGCTAAAGGCCATATAGATGAGATATTCGTAATCATAAACTATTCATCATAAGCTGAACATAATGACCCAAGATTTGAAAAAAAAATCATATAATTTTCCATGCTTGAAATTGTAGATAAAACTCATAAATTGATCAATGGGTCAAATATATTATAAAACATAATATCAGAATCATGAATTTAAGTAACTTAAATAATAAGGAACAATGGGAGACTCGTCATAATTCATAATTACCATGTATGAGCGCATGATGATCCCACATCTTGCCTAGGTAGAGGAGCCATCCTAAGCCTTGTCAGGGAAAAGAAAGAATGAGGTGTGATATCACGGGTATGTCCTCAGGCGGGAAAAAAACTCTCTTGAGAGATCCCAATAAAAATATATCCTATGTTGGCGCGTAATTCAGAGACCAGGGTTCTCGAAATTCCTGTCCAACTCGGTGCTAGACATTACTCTCAAAACAAGCATATAGCTCATATAATCATATTGCAAAACATAGCTTAAATCTGAATATTGGGAGTCTTGATTCAGAAATATTTCATAAATTGATCTTGTAAGCCTTAGATGAAATAAAAGGTAAACATACTTAACTTGCATGGGATTTCCCAAATCATAGAGTCATACATACTAGAAATAAGTTTCATAATTCGAAGTCATTGTTACACCCCGTAGGATGTTAGCGGCTAGTGTGCGTGCGCGTGGGCTTATGGTGAGGAATAAAAGCTTGACGTGTACAGGAAGAGCCTCAGAGGTAGGACGAGAAAGGACATCGTCGAGTGAATTAGCAGGATCGAGAGCGAGGCCAGGGCGCGAGGGCCTGCGCGATGCGCCAACCCTACCTGCGCTAGGGGCAGCGCGACGCACCAGCCTGCCTGCGCGATGGGCAGCATGAGGTGTCGGCATCTTGGCACGTTAGCCAGCATGGCGCCACCCCCTGCCACTTCCTATGCCTATATAAAGTCATCCTTAGTAAATTTGAATCATTTCAAAATTAAACCTCGACCAAGAATAGAGAAGGAACGCAACTTTCATCCTATTTTTCATCAAATTACGCTATTAAACTCCATCCAAATGCAAATTAACTTTGGGTAACAAGTTCTAAGCCTACGGGAAGCATCTACGTGGAGTTATTTCTTGAAAATTCATTCGGTATACCAAAACCCCACCGAGTAAAGGTTGTCGGAATTACTCCAAATTGAATCCTAAAAGGCCATAGGCAATAGATAAGCATTTCTCACTTCTAAACTCTCGAGAAATTGTAGGTTTTTGGCGAGTTAAATAGAGTTGAATTATAGTTGGTATTATTATCGAAAGATATCATTGTTTGCCGAATTTAGTATTGAAAATAGTCCTATTCTCTCAGCATAAGGACTGCAATTGAGTGGAATCACTAGTTACAGGTTGAAACTCATCGGTTAAACGAGAATCAACATTTGAGGTATGTTAAGGTTAATTCCTTCGGCAAGATATTCCTATCGTACAGTAATATGACCTATATCGTTGTAAGAAGGCCAAAAGCATGTATGTTATGATTAACTGCTACCATTAGTTTGAGATTAGAGTTTTCTATTTAGATTGAGACTGACCCTACCCTGTATAGCCTTCCGTCGACCAACCTCAGGGTTACTAGCTGTGTCATCGCCTATGGGGCTATATGGATCACTCCAAGGAGATAAATGTTGTCCCAAGGGACTATGTTCAGTCCCAAGGTCCATATTTTAGTCCATCCACGAATGGGCTTCTATTTTTATGTTGTATCGGCATAACTGACCCTCCATCGAGCCTTATGTGCCTAGGGTGCAGTTACAGGAGTCCACCGGACTCAAATACAGCTATAGGAGCCCATCGGGCTTAGTTGCCAACCCAGAGGCCCGATAGGTTTGATATAGCTATCCGTTGACTCATACTGACCATATTAGAGGTATATAGATTGGAGTGCGCTCGCCAGGACTTATGGGTGCCCCAGGAAGGTTATTCTGTGCTGGTTGTACCTTCCAAGCTTATGGGAGCCAAGTAAGGTTCTTATTTGCATTACTTATTGTTAGTTATACAACAGGTTTTGAGGCTATTCAGGTCATATCTCTTATCCTTCCTATTTGATTGTTTTCAGTTTTATTATTAGTATTATTCAATCATTTCATTACTGTCTTACATATTCGGTACATATTGTACTGATGCCTATCTTCGGGTTGCTGCATTACTTGCCTACAGGTGCGGATAGTTGCGGTTCGGGACCTTTTTAGTCACCAGCCAGAGTCCACAGTCCCGTCAACTCCTTTTCTCTGAAGTTGATAGTTAGAGAAGGTTTGTTCTTTTGTTGTATATCTTTTTGGTAGGTTGGCGCCTTGTCCCGACCAATATTCTACTCTTAGAGGCTTGCAGGCTACAGTTCTTTGTTGAAGATTGTTGTTGTTGGCTATGTGGGGCCCATGTATGTTTTATCTCATGTGACGGTCGTGTGGGGCTTAGTTTAGCTATTAGTAAGCAGCCTTGTCGGCTATAGCCTGTTTGTGACTACCTATTTTCATTCTGTTATAACTAGACAACATGATGGTCTTGTCGTCCCACATAGGATTCCTTTATTATCTTGTGGTTGGTTAGTTATTTTCTTTTACAGGTGGTTATGCGGCCTTGTCAGCCGGAGACTATGTTTACGACCAAGATATAACTCGTTGTTTTCTTGATTTGGAGAGCAGTTTGGCACCAGGAGTGCATAAGCCCAGCCAGGTCAACTCAGATCTCAGTATGGCATTAGGTTCCAATCATGCCCCCCAAGGTAGGACGTGAAAAACTTGGTATCAGAGCATGTCGTATCCTAGGGAGTCTACAAGGCGTGTCTGGTAAAGTCTTGTCTATGGGTGTGTTGTGCACCACATTTCATAGGCAGGAGGCTACGAGGCATAATGGCGTGGTTACCCTTCTTTCTTCTTCAATCATGCTATAGAGCTATGTTGTATAGGGTAAATCCTTAAGCTTACATTATTCTGCTTATTTTCATAGGAAATGTTGGACGTACGACAAATGATGACAGGTCTAGAGCTGTACATCACGACAGGAGAAGTCACTAGTAGGGTGCCTCAGTCAGAGCTGGCTCGATCTGAGGGTGTTAGGGAGATTTCATCCCGATCTCCCCAGCAGTCTCCGCCACGCCAGGTGCCCTCCAGGGTAGAAGGCATGTCAGCACCACCCCCAGCGGTTCCTATACCTATACCATCAGATTAGGAGGTTAGGAGTTGTCTATATGTTGGCTCAGATGATGGCCACTCAGCATTAGCCCCTGGTACCAGTGGTTGATGAATCTTCGGCAGGACCTGGAAGTTTGAGGGTCCGAGAGTTCCTTGCCCTAAATCCCCTGTAGTTCACAGGGACAGACCGTGGAGAGGACCCTTAGGACTTTTTGGACCATTACAACAGATTTTCAAGGTGATGCATGCCACGCTCGCGGAGTCGGTTGAGTTAGCAGTATTTCGATTACGGGACATAGCAATGTTGTAGTACGCGAGCTAGGAAAGGTCCTGAGGCAGAGAGGCTCCCCCTCCAACTTGGTCTAGATTTTCAGAGGCCTTCATAGATCATTACTTTCCAAGAGAAATTCGCCATGCCCGGGTAGATCAGTTTTTGCACCTAGAACAGGGCTCGATGAGTGTCCGGGAATATGCAATGAGGTTTGATTCCTTGGCCATATATGCGCCAGCCTTTATAGATACTCTGCCAGCTAGAGTACATCGGTTTATTATGGGTCTGATCCCAGAGTATGTGGAAACTTTCGTTATAGATACTTTATGGCAGGACATGGACATTGCCCGCATTCAGACTTTCACTCAAAATATTAAAGGGATTAGGCAGCGACAATGGGAGGTTGAAAGGATAAATCAAGAACAACGCCGGAGGGCCAGGTGCAGTGACATGTAGGCAGAATTTCAGGGCGGACCTAGGCCGTGAATATCAGGTAGGCCACCCAGACCCCCACCTCCACAGTAGCAGGGTGGTAGACCAGACTGCTGGGGGCAGTCAGGACTCGGCGAGAGCTCACGGGCATCAGGATCTCAATAGCAGAGGGGAGCAGATCAGAGTAGGTCCAATGTGCCACGTTGTACTATTTGCAGTCGATGTCATTTTGGAGCGTGCAAGTATGTTTCTACTACTTGTTATACCTGTGGACAAGAGGGTCATGTGATGAGAGATTGTCCAGCTAGAGGTCAGGGTGATCGGGACCGACATGATAGATCTTTAGCAGGGTCACATGCCCCGGTACCTTTAGCAGGGCGCAGGCCCTCAGCTCCAACTGGTAGAGGCCGAGGAAGATCAGGGGAATCTAGCTCTAGAAGTGGTCCAGATCGCACCTATGCTTTACTAGGGCGACAGGAGTCAGAGTTGTCGCCGGATGTTATGACAGGTATGCTGGACATTTGCTCTCACTCAGTTTATGCTTTGATAGACCCAAGTTCCACTTTGTCCTATGTTACTCCACTAATGGCTCGAAAGTTTGGTATAATGCTAGAATTACTCCAGCGACCCTTCTCAGTGTCTACACCCATCGGTGATTCTATTATTGCTAAAAGTATTTACCGGGGTTGCACAGTAGAGTTTGTCAGTTGCTAGACTTTAGCAGATTTAGTGGATCTAGAAATGATTGATTTTGATGCAATTATGGGTATGGATTAGCTAGCGCCATGTTATGCTAATGTGGAGTGTTGGACCAAGACCGTCCGATTTCACTTTCTAGGGGAGGTAGTGCGAGAGTGGAGGGCAGTGCAACTATGCCGAAAGGTAGGTTCATATCCTATCTTCGGGTGAGAAAGTTGATAGAAAAGGGTTGTATTTACTATATTGTTAGGGTTCGGGATATGCAAGAAGAATCCCTGACTCTTCAATCCATTCCAGTGGTTAATGAGTTTCCAGATGTGTTTCTAGATGAACTTCCTGGTATTCCTCCAGAACAGAAAATCGATTTCTCTATCGATTTTCTATCAGGTACTCAACCTATATCCATCCCTCCGTATCGAATGGCTCCTGCTGAATTGAAAGAATAGTTGAAAGACTTGTTAGGTAAGGGTTTTATCAGGCCGAGTACTTTACCGTGGGGTGCGCCAGTTCTGTTTGTAAGTAAGAAAGATAGCTCCCTCTGCATGTGTATAGATTATCGACAGTTGAACAAGGTTACTATCAAGAATGAATATCCTCTTCTCAGGATAGATGACTTGTTTGATCAGTTGCAAGGGGAAAAATGTTTTTCTAAGATTGAGTTAAGTTCAGGATATCATCAGGTGCGGGTTTGGGAGAAAGACTTCTCGAAGACAACTTTTAGGACCAGGTATGGTCATTTTGAATTTTTAGTTATGTTCTTTGGGTTGACGAATGCTTCAGCAGTGTTCATGGATCTGATGAATAGCATCTTCTGGCCATATTTAGATCTGTTTGTGATAGTGTTCATCAATGATATTCTAGTGTATTCCCATTTAAACGCGGAATAGAGATCATTTGTGGATAGTACTCCAGATCCTCAAAGACCACCAATTATATATGAAATTTTCTAAATATAAGGCCATATTGTATCATAGGCTAGTATTTA
The DNA here is from genome assembly GCA_018107945.1 of Datura stramonium. Taxonomy (NCBI): domain Eukaryota; kingdom Viridiplantae; phylum Streptophyta; class Magnoliopsida; order Solanales; family Solanaceae; genus Datura; species Datura stramonium. Next base: position 35,982 of record JACEIK010000956.1, on the reverse strand, counting down.
GGTTGACTCATATAAAATCGAGGAAGTAAAGACGTGGCCTAGACCTACAACTCCAACTGAGGTTTGCAGTTTCCTGGGGTTAGCCGGGTATTACAGAAGTTTTTTGGAAGGATTTTCTACCTTATCAGTGCCTTTGACCAAATTGATGCAGAAAACAACCAAGTTATACTGGACCGAGGCCTGTGAGTAGAGTTTTCAAGAGTTGAAAAACTATTGACACGACAATAGTGTTATCCTTGCCGGAAGGTTCAGAGGTTATGTCGTATACTATGACGCTTCAGGCGTTGGGTTAGGGTGCGTTCTGATGTAGCACAATAAGGTAATCTCTTATGCTTCAAGGCAGCTCAGAAAGCATGAAAGAACTATCCCACCCACGATCTGGAGTTAGCTGTAGTGGTTCATGCCTTTAAAATATGGAGGTATGGGGTGCACGTGGATATTTTTACTGATCATAAGAGTCTCTAGTACATCTTTACGCAGAAAGAGTTGAATTTATGGCAGCGTCATTGGCTAGAATTACCGAAAGACTATGACGTGAGCATTTTGTATCACCTAGTGAAGGCTAATATTGTAGCAGATGCCATTAGCCGCAAATCTATGGGAAGCTTAGCACATATGAGGCCAGAACATCGAGAAATGGCTCGAGAACTGCACCGGCTAGCCAATTTATTAGTCTAGGTAATAGATTCAGAGGATAATGGGGTTGTAATTCAGAATACCGCAGTATCATCCCTGGTTGTGGAGGTGAAAGAGTGGAAGTATGAGGACCCTAACTTAGTACAACTCAACGGCAAGGTGCAACAAGGTGAACTAACGACCTTCAAATTGACAATGGGGTCTTGAGATTCAGAGGTCGCCGCTGCGTTCCAGATGTAACAGGGCTCTGCCAGCAGATCATGGAAGAGGTACATTATTCTCGTTACTCTCTTCACCCAGGTTCGACGAAGATGTACCATGACATAAATGATATATACTGGTGGTATGGAATGAAAAAGGGTGTAGATGAATTTGTAGCACAGTGTCCTAATTGCCAGCAGGTAAATGCTGAACATCAGAAACCTAGCAGATTGACCCATGAGCTAACGGTGCCTATGTGGAAATGGGAAGCAATCAATATGGACTTTGTGACAGTATTTCCCCACACTAGGCGTAGATTCGATTCTATTTGGTTCATTATCGATAGATTAACGAAGTTAGCCTATTTCTTGCCAGTCAGGACTACCTTCTCCATCGAAGACTATGTTGAGTTGTATATCAAGGTGATAGTTCGACTACATGGTGTTCCCGGATCTATTATTTCTGAGAGAGGATTGCAATTTACAGCTAGATTCTGGCAGTCATTTCAGAAAGGTTTGGGGACATAGGTTAACCTGAGTATAACATTCCATCTTCAAATAGATGGTCAGGCAAAGCGCACCATTAAGACACTCAAGGATATGTTATGGGTGTGTGTGTTAGACTTCAGAGGAAGTTGGTACGAGCATCTACCCCTTATCAAATTTGCATACAATAATGATTATCATTCTGCAATCCAGATGACGCCTTATGAGGCCTTGTATGGGCGAAAATGCAGGTCCCCCATCGGATGGTTTGAAGTAGGGGAGTCAGGGTTAATCGGACCTGATATGATCCACCGGTCAGAAGAGAAAGTAAAACTCATCAGAGAGCACTTGCTGACAGCCCAGAGTCATCAGAAGTCCTATTCTGATGTGCGGCGTAGAGACTTGAAATTCGAGGTTGATGATTGGGTATTCCTCAAAGTTTCTCCAATGAAGGGCATAACGAGATTTGGTAAGAAGGGAAAGCTTATCACTAGGTTCATTGGCCCGTATCGGATCCTCCGAAGGATAGGCCGAGTGGCATATGAGCTAAAATTGCCTCCAGAGCTAGAATCTGTTCATTACGTGTCCATGTTGTGAAAGTGCATAGGGGACCGTCTCGGGTTGTTCTAGTTGAGGATATTCAAGTTACTGAGGAGTTAGCCTACGAAGAGGTTCCAGTTGCTATACTAGATCGACAGGTACGTAGGTTAAGGATTAAAGATATAGCCTCTATTAAAGTTCTGTGGATGGCTTGGGAAGCTGAGGATGACATGAGGTCAAGATATCCTCACTTATTCCACGATTGACCTGGATGATGCAGTTGAGGTGAGGTTATTGTTTAGCTGTTATTTTACTACTTATATTATTTGTACTATTTTGTTGGTTACCTCTATATGATGGAGTAGCTGTTTATAGCATCCTGTGAGGCTCCTGCGTTGGACTTTTTTGTGTTTTAGGTTCTCGAGTAGTCCATAATACATAAGAGACTCTGCTAAAATTTTTATGGTATTAAGCTAAAAGAGTTGAGACTTTTAATCCTGAAGATTAAATTCGAGGATGAATGTTCCTAAGGCGGGAGGATGTTACACCCCATAGGATGTTAGCGGCTAGTGTGCGTGCGCATGGGCTTGTGGTGAGCAATGAAAGATTGACGCATGCGGGAAGAGTCTCAGAGGAAGGATGAGCAAGGACATCGTCGAGTGAATTAGCAAGATCAGGCGAGTCCAGGGCGCGAGGGCCTGCGCGATGCGCCAGCCCTGCTTGTGCAAGGGGTAGGGCGACATGGTAGCCTGCTTGCGCGATGGGCAGTGCGGGGTGCCGGCATCTTGGCGCGTTGGCCAGTGTGGGGCCCCCCTTGCCACTTCCTATGCCTATATAAAGTCATCCTTAGTAAATTTGAATCATTTCAAAATTAAACTTCGACCAAGAACAGAGAAGGCACACAACTTTCATCCTATTTTTCATTCAAACTCCGTCCAAACGCAAATTATCTTCGGGTAACAAGATTTAAGACTATGGGAAGCATCTCTGCGGAGTTATTTCTTGAAAATTCGCTCGGTATACCGGAACCCCGCTGAGTAAAGGTTATCGGAATTACTCCAAATTGAATCCTAAACGGCCACATGCAATAGGTAAGCATTTCTCCCTTCTAAACTCTCAAGAAATGGTGGGTTTTCGGCCAAGTTAAATAGAGTTGAATTATAGTTGGTATTATTATCGAAAGATATCATTGTTTGCCGAATTTAGTATTGTAAGTAGCCCTATTCTCTCAGTGTAAGGGCTGCAATTGAGTGGAATCGCTGGTTACAAGTTGAAACTCATCCTTTAAATAAGAATTGGCATTCAAGGTATGTTAAGGCTAATTCCTTCGGCAAGATATTCCTGTTGTATAGTAATACGACCTATATCCTTGTAAGAAAGCTCATGTATGTTGTGATTACTGCTACCATTAGTTTGAGATTAGCATTTTCTATTTAGATATGGACTGACCCTACCCTGTATAGCCTTCCGTCGACCAACCTCAGGGTTACTAACTGTGTCATTGCCTAGGGGGCCATATGGATCTCTCTAAGGAGCTATATGTTGTCCCAAGGGACTATATTAATGCCCTAGGGCCATATTATAGTCCATACACGAATGGGATTCTATTTTTATGCCTTATCAGCATCACTAACCCTCCGCCGAGCCTTGTGTGCCCAGGGTGTAGTTACAGGAGTCCACTGGACTCAGTCACAGCTACAGGAGCCCAACAGGCTTAGTTGCAGACCTAAAGGCCTGGTAGGTTGGCTATAGCTACCCGTTGACTCATACTGACCGTGTTAGGGGTATATAGATTGGAGTGTGCTTACTAGGGCTTATGGGGGCCTTGAGCGGGTTATTCTGTGCTGGTTGTACCTTCCATGCTTATGGGGGCCAGGTAAGGTTCTTGTTTGCATTATTTATTGTTAGTTATACAGTAGGTTGTGAGGCTATTCAGGTCGTATCTCTTATCCTTCCTATTTGATCATTTTCAGTTTTATTATCAGTGTTATTCAGTCATTTCATTACTGCCTTACATATTTGGTACATATTGTATTGATGCCTATCTTCGGGGTGCTGCATTACTTGCCTACAGATGCGGATAGACGTGATTCAGGACCTTTCTAGTGGCCAGCCAGAGTCCATAGTCCCGTCAACTCCTTTTCTCTGGAGTTGATAGTTAGAGAAGGTTTGTTCTTTTATTGTATAACTTTTGGGTAGGTCGGGGCCCTGTCCCGACCAATATTCTACTCTTAGAGGCTTGAAGGCTACAGTTCTCCGTTGACGGTTGTTGTTGTTAGTTGTGTGGGGACCATATATGTTTTATCTCGTGTTATGGCCGTGTGGGGCTTAGTTTAGCTATTAGTTAGCAGCCTTGTCAGCTATAGCCTGTTTGTGACTTCCTATTTTAATTCTGTTATAACTAGACAACATGATGGTCTCGTCGTCCCGCATAGGATCCCTTTATTGTCTTGTGGTTGGTTAGCTGTTTTCTTTTACAGGTGGATATCCGGCCTTATCGGTCGAATACTGTGTTTACAGCCTTGATATAGCTCGTTGTTTTCTTAATTTGGAGGGTAGGTAGGCACCAAGAGTGCATAAGCCTAGCCAGGTCAGCTCAGATCTCAATATGACATCAGGTGCCAGTCATGCCCCCCAAGGTGGGGAATGACAATCATGAAATAATAAGATAGGAATTCATAAATATTCATGCATACTAGATAGTTTATCATACTTGAAATCATAGACTCATAAGCTTGAATTCATAAATCATGCATAATAGGGCATAATTCTCATAAACTTGAAATCATGGTTTAATAATTAAATTAAGACTAAAATCTTCCTGAATAGTCTTAAATCATTAATCAAAATATGAAGGAATTAGACCCATAGACATAGCATGAGTATTTGCATAGAATTGGGTTAAAATCCTAGAAAATCAATACACTTGATTGGTAACTTGAATTCATGAATTAGAGGAGAAATTGGGTATGAGGGTGGAGGAAATTTCCCTTTCATGGCCCTACATGCCCCGGGTAAACTAATTTCTAAGCAGGTATTGAGAGCCCAATAGGATTGAGAGTAAAATTGATGAGGAATCCTAGCTTGATCTTGGAAGATGATGAAGGAAGTTATGAGAGTATAATGACTTAGGCTAGGTTAAACCCTCTTAAAATACTCATTAAGGAGCCCAAAATGACATCATTAAGGAGTTAGAAGCTTAAAAAATTTACAAAATAACCCCTGGGAACACGTAATTAAAAGTTGACTGCCAGGCACCACGGGTCATACCATGAGTCGTATCCACAAACAATGACTCGTGGTTTTCTCTCGTTGCTAGCCAATTACATTTTCCAAGCTTACTGTTTCTCAAACCAGGGGCCTCAAAATGACTCGTTATTTCCTACAATGAGTCGTACCATAGCTCATGGTTATGGGTCCCTATTCCCCATACTATCATTCCACGACTACATACAATGACTCGTTGTTTCCCACTATGAGGCGTACCATGACGCGTTACTTCCCTGAAACTTGCCACTCAAACCGATACCACGATCCTTTCCCACGACCCATCACACCGTACAACGAGTCATACCCTACTCATAGATCCAAGATCTGACAACCAGTAGTTCATCGCGACTCGTGACCATGACTCATTATATAAACCTACTACTCGTTCCATGAGTCATCATCACTGATTGGGGAAACTGCTGACTCACCACGACTCCCTCCTACAACCCATACTAAGGAACAACGACTTATACCATGAGTCATTCTAAGAGAAAAATGCAATTTTTTTCTAAATCTGCTACATGTTTTGGGCTTGGTCATAATGACTTTTGGGATGTTACAGTAGCTTGGAAGGACATGTGTTATCCTAGGAGTTAAGGGGGTTTGGGCTTCAAGTCTTTACATGATGTATCCAAAACTTTTCTTGCAAAGCTATAATGGAACTTCAGGGTGTCCATAGGTTCATTATGGAGTACCTATATGTGGAATATATATTATAAGAAAGCTCACCCTACTGTGGCAACCGGAAGAGGAGTATCTCATATTTGGAAAAAGATGATGGAGGTTAGAAAAGAGGTAGAACATGAGATTAGGTGGGAAATTAAAGCAGGGATAGTCATCTTCTAGTTTGATAATTAGACAGAATAAGTGGCATTATATTACACTGCGGAGGTCCATAATGAAGATAAGAAAGTGGAGGTTAAAGAGTTCATTATCAATGGAGGATTGAATATGGAGAAATTAAGGAGTAAACTCTCTGAGGAGATGACAACTTGCATTGTGAAGTGTATCCCTCCAAAAGTAGCCGATGAGATGGATAAGGCCTAGTGGATGGGAAATTCATATGGTGTATTCTCAGTCCAGTCATCTTATCAGTTAATTAGGAGGAAAAAGGAGGATGGTTGGTTGTCAAATGTTTGGATACAGGGGCTGACTTTTAAAATCTGTTTCTTTTTATGGAGAGTTTTGAAGGGGAGAATTGCAACTGATGATATCTGAAGAGAATGAGAACGCAAATAGTATCCAGATTTCATTTTTGTGACAATGTATACCATCAGGAGACTATGAACCATTTATTTCTAACAGCTTCCATAGCTAATAAGTTGTGGAAGTAGTTTGCTACTTGTGCAGGTGTAAACATTGAAGGAATGAATCTACAACAAGTCATTATCCAGTGGTGGAAAGCTCCAGCCTCTATTAAGATGAAATAAATCTATAAGGCCACTCCTGCTATTATTATGTGGGAACTTTGGAAGAGGAGGAATGTTAAGAGGCATGAAAAAGATGTAAATTTCCAAAGAATGTGTAAGCTTTGTCAGCAAAACTGTTTATTAGTTGCTAAAGCTTAAATATCCTTGGATCAAAATTAATTCACAATGGGGAGAGATGCTCAATTATCTTCAAGCATATAAACCAAGACTCCATTACATAATAGTTAGATAGGAGTTTCCTAAGGCTCAATGGGTCAAGTGCAATACTGATCGTGCATATAGGGATAATCCAGAGGAGAGTGCATATGGCTTTTGCATAAGGAATACAAAAGAGGATTTGATTTATGCAGAGGCGGAGGATATTGGAGTAAATACAAATATGCAGGCAGAAGTGACAATGGTGTGGAGTGCTTTGAGATACTACATTGCTCTAAACTACAATATTATTCTAGAGACCGACTCACTCAGCCTAAAAAGAATCCTTGGGAGCTAGCTGACATAATGGATGATACACATAGCATGTTGAATCAATTAAACACACAAATTCAACATACATTCAGGGAAGAGAACTAGTTGACAGATGCATTAGCTAACTATGCACTTAATATCAACGGTAGACACAGTTTCACAAGTTTCAATCAACTACCAACCACATGCAAGAAGATTCTCAACACATAAAAGATTCATATTCTATATCTGAGAATTAAAGCAAGAAGGATAAGGGACACATCGACTAGCAAAGGACACAGTCATCCATCATAGTTTCATAGTAAGTGTATTTTTAAAGTCTTGTATTAACACGGGTTTATTGTTAAAATAAACTACGTAGGTTAGCCTACAAAAAGGATTCTCCAGCAAAAAAAAGGGCAAAAGTAAGGTTTGCAATAGAGCTCCCATACCCAGAGATATTCGACCGACGAAGGAGATTAGGGCTACATGGTTTTCCCCATCTGTGCTTCAAGGCGTCACCATCTATTGGCTAAATAACCTGGCACCTCCGAAAGACCACTATCCACCAGAATGCCACCTGCACAGAGCAAAGATGTTAGTAACAACAGAAAGGCAAGGAGCAATGGAGAAATGGAACACACCTCTTTGAGCTGCAATCCATCGCAAGGGGAGGAGGTTGATTTATCACCCACAAATGAAGGAGGACAAACTACAAGTTGAAGACCGATGCCATGCTTAGATTAGGAAGTCCTAAATTTTACGTGTTTTGAGCAGATGTAAGGATCCGGTCTGAATGACCAAATAAACAATTAGATATGCTAGGTTTATTGGACCGGAATATGTATTATTGGGGTTGGACTGCTAATTATTGAAATAAAAGGGGCTTGACCTCAAAATTTGGCTTAAAAAAGTTCATTGTCTCCTCTCATTCATACAATACCCCACCCGCCACCCATGAACTCCGATTTTTTTTCAT
>JACEIK010000955.1:317840-329577 GCA_018107945.1 Datura stramonium | reverse complement strand
TGCCTGGCGCGCCGCACTGGCTAGTGTGCTGATAGCTAGCGCGTCGTGCTGGCCCCATCATACCCCACTTACGAGGCTTTTCTGCATGCGTCAAGCTCTTCTTATTCATCAAAAATCCACACGTACACTCACTAATCATTAACATTTACGCGGTGTAACAGCTTTGGCACTTACTGCCACTTGAACCTGAGGTAGTACCTTGCTGAGCGAAACGACATGGCGCAGCTACCGATGTAGTAGAATGGGACTTCTCCCGTCCTACTCATTGGAAATCTCTAAATCTGTGACCCAGCTGGCCACAACCAAAACAACCCTTCTTTTTCAGAACGGTACTCACCCGGATGGTTCTTACCACACTTCGAGCATAGTAGAAAGGTGTGGCTGCTGGAGACATGCCTCTAAGATTGGGAGCCTGATGCTCCACCCCCTTCGATCTTTGTGGGGCCTAGAAGAAGGAGCACTGGGTGATAAAGGTTTTGAATGTCTCTAATACTATAGGGGGTGATTACCACCGCTTGACTTCTATTGGGAGTATTCAAATTGACCTGTTCTCGCCCGTTTACTTTCCCTCTCCATCTCCTTCAATTTATCTTCCTTAATATTCCATGCATGAGTAATAATCCTAGAGATGTCCATATCCTTGATAACCATGGCAGTCCTGCTGTCACGACCCAAACATAGGCCCGGATCGAGACACGGGACAAATAACCCCGAGAGGATCCAAGTCGTCCCATGGCATGAACATGACATCTAAATTTAATATAATCGAGCGAAATTCTAACATATATAATATAATGGAAGTCTGAAAATATCATAACATCTAAATACATATTACAAGTCTGAAACTGAATACATGCTATATCTTATAAGCCTCTACTACTGACGAGTTGATGGAACAAGACCCCAACTAACTCACTATAATCTGAAACTGAAAATACCAAATACAACTAATAAAGGGCCCTCGGAAGATGAGGACTCACCAACTGAGACTGGGAGATGCTAATACTGAGAGTCTGGATAATGGCAAGACTGAGCCTGTATCATAAAATGATACAGCATAGAGTATGCATTCAGTACGTGGAATATATCGAGTATGCAAGGTAAGTAAAATTGCTAAGTAAAAGCAGTGAGCATGCATAGCATAAAACATTTCATCATAAGAGTCTGAGAGTAGGGCTTGCATGCTATTATCTAAAAACATGATTCATACATAACTGAGTATCATAACTGAATCGATTGACACAAAACTAAAACTGATAATTATAAGTAAAACTGAACATTGGGTCAAACCTGCTGAAAACATAATATCATGACTGATGAACATGCATAACTAAAATCATGAGGAACAATGGGAGACTCGTCATATAACCGACATTATCGCGATAGAGCTTATGTGGTCTCGACTATTACACTCAAGTAGGCAGAATCGTCCAAAGCCTTGCCAGGGCTAAAGACGCTACCGTGATATTGATATCAAGCTAAAGGCTCCTTGGGGGCAGGGGAAGCTCAAAAAGGAGGTCCCTAGTAATCTGAATATACCTACATTGGCACGTAGTTCTGAGGCACAGGGTTGACTGACCCTTAGCCTACTCGGTGCTAAACACTACTCCCAAGTATAGCATATGCTCTCTATCATTTTTCAACTAAGCTGACCATCATCTAGTGACGAAGTTGAATCATGACATACATGCATAAATCTAAAATCATAACATGAGGATCATTGGGCTCAAACCATACACGAGCTGAAATAGTGGGAGTGTAGACTCCAAAACCATGTGGTAAGCTAATACATGAACTTTAGATAAATCATGAAACATACTTTGATCATATGGGCTTGCCCAATACTTAAACATGCTTGATATTTCTAAAACAAGAACATGGACATGGGTAATTTAAAATTTTCATCATATACAATTCATCATGCTTGAATACATATATCATAGATCTCAACTTTCATGAACTTTCATGGATGGGCATCATAATTTGTAAAACTTGTAAACATAATTTGTGATTGAAAACATTGTAAAAAAATATTCCCATGAATCATAATTCAACATTAGAAACATGTACCCATGATTGACACTTAGAGAATCCACATGTTGGGATAAAACCCCATAGATTCATCAACTAGAATTTTCATAAAATTGAAGAGGTATTGGGCATGGGTATGGATGAATATATCAAGTCATAACCCTACATACCTAGAGAAATCTAATTTTACAAACCCTCTTGAAAGCCCAAAGGAATTTTGGGAAGAACTTGATGAATCCTAAGTTTGATCACCCTTAGAAACCACTAAGTTTGCATGCATGGAAGAGAATAGGCTTAGAATGAACTTACCCCTCTTAAAACACACTTTTCTGAGCTTAAAAAGACATAGTATAGGTCCTAGGAACTTAGAAATTGCAGAAAAACCCTTAATAAATTCACAGGAAAATGCACAATGCCAGTCCCCACGAGGGTCTGGATGACTCGTGCCCAACACCATGACTCTTGGTCTCAAGTCATTTCCTGCACTAAAATCTTTCCTTTTTAGGGTCACCACGGCTCGTGGCGCACCCAACGACTCGTGGTGACCAAATCGTAACCAACACTGCCCAAACTTCTTCAACCTTCAATCAACTCTTAACCATGGCTAACACAATGAATCGTGGTACTGACCACGACTCATGGTCACACCCGTGGTCACCCCCAAATCCCAAAATTCAACCAAGTCTCCCTCCTCCCATTAGTCACTTAACGACTCGTGGTGCACCTCACGGGTCACAGGACAACTCATCTTATGGCCTAGTGTAGAAAATATTATTTTCTACGTTTCAACCCTTGGGTCTAATTTTAGGGCTTCCGGGTATTAAAATATCTCCCCCTTGGGAACATTCATCCTCGAATATGGCCAAACATATAGAACACTTGAGAAATGCAACCTCCATATCAATTACTGAACATTTAAAGATGAAAACTGACGGAGTGACTGACTCTGCACTGAACTACATGACTGAACTTAATTCATGAATCACACATACATACCTTGACATGAAAGAAACTGGGTGACATGAACTGAACATGAAACTAAATAGAGTAATAGGGAGGAAACTGGTACCTCAAGCTGGAACTGTGCTGGAAGGGAATAGATGTGGGTATTTAGCCATCATATTTGCTTTGGCTTCCCACGTAGCTCCCTCAACATGTTGGTTCCTCCACAAAACCTTTACTGAGGCTACTTCTTTTTTTTAGCTTCTGAACCTGATGATACAGTATTTCCACCGGAACCTCTTCATAACTAAGGCTATTCTTCATACCTACACTCTCTACCGAAACAACTAGAGATGGATCAGCCAAACACTTCTTTAAGAGCGATATATGGGAAACTGGATGAACTGAAGCTAATTTTGAGGGAAACTCCAAGTCATATGCTACCTTGCAACACGTTTCACAATTCGGTATGGACCAACATAAAAGGGACTGAGTTTCCCCTTCTTTCCGAACCTCATTACTCCTTTCATGGGAGATACCTTCAGGAACACCCAATCATCAACTTCAAACTCTAGTTCTCTACTCCTCACATCCACGTAGGACTTTTGACGACTCTGAGTTATTTTCAACCTTTCCCTTAAGAGCTGAACCTTCTCCATCTCCTCATGAACTGAATCTGGTCCTATCATCGCAGCTTCACCGACTTCAAACCAACCAATAGACGATCTGCATTTTCGCCCATAGAGAGGCTCAAATGGAGCCATCTGAATGCTGGAATGGTAGTTGTTGTTGTATGCAAACTCAATGAGCGGAAAATGATCATCCCAGCTACCTTGAAATCAATCACACACGCGTTCAACATATCCTCAAGAATCTGAATTGTCTGCTCGCCCTGGCCATCTGTCTGTGGGTAAATGTTGTGCTAAGCTTGACTTGAGTACCAAGTCCCTTCTAAAATGATCTTTAAAACTGGGAGGTAAACTGAGTACCTCTATCCGATATGATGGACAAGGGCACTCCATGCAACTGAACTAACTCCCGAATGTACAATTTGGCATAATCCTCCACTAAATCAGTAGTTTTGACCGGTAGAAAATGAGTTGCCTTAGTCAATCTGTCTACAACCACCCAAATAGATTCATATTATTGACGAGTACAAGGAAACCCTATAATGAAATCCATATTGATTTCCTCCCACTTCCAAGTAGGGATACTAATGTCTTGGAGCACACCTCTAGGTCTTTGATGCTCAACCTTCACCTGTTGACAATACGGACACTTAGCCACAAACTCTGCTATGTCCTTCTTCATGCCATTCCACCAATAGACTTCCCATAGGTCACGGTACATCTTGGTGGCACCTGGATGTATAGAATATCTAGAATTATGAGCTTTGTGCAACATCAGATTTCGCAAATCATCAACACCTAGAACACATTAACGACACTGATACCAAAGCACACCATCTCCCCTTTAGAGAAGACCTCCACCTTCTGATTCTGAATGGCTTCCTTCAACTTTACCAAGATAGGATCCTCGTCTTGCCTAGCTTTGATCTCAGTCACTGAAGATGATTCTGATCCATTCTGAACAATGACACCACCATCTGTCGAGTCAATAAGACGGACTCCTAGCCGTGCAAGCCGATGCACATCCTTCACTAATTCTTTCCTTTCCTCATCTACATATGACACACTCTCTACAGAAAGCCTGCTAAGAGCGGCTGCCACCACATTAGCTTTTCCCGGATGATAAAGGACACTCATATCATAATCTTTCAAAACCTCCAACCACTTTCTATGATGTAGATTTAGATCATTCTAGGTGAATAAGTACTGTAGGCTTTTTTGGTCCGTAAACACATCCACATGGACCCCATACAGATAGTGTCTCCAAATCTGCATGGCAAATACTAACACCACCAACTCGAGGTCGTGAGTCGGATAGTTCTTTTCATGGACTTTCAGTTGCCTGGAAGAATAAGCTATAACTTTACCGTGTTGCATTAATACAAAACCAAGGTCGATCCTCGAAGTGTCGCAATACACCACAAACCCATCGCTACCCTCAGGTAGGGTCAACACCGGTGCTGAGGTGAGTCGAGTCTTCAACTCTTGGAAACTCTTCTCATAAGCCTCTGACCATTGAAACTTCACTTTCTTTTGGGTCAACTTAGTCAACGATGCTGCAATGTATGAAAACCCTTCAACAAACTTCCGGTAGTAACCAGCTAAACCCAAGAAACTCCTGATATCCGAAGGACTGACCAGTCTAGGCCAATTCTTCACCACTTCTATCTTTTGGGAGTCCACCTTCACACCCTCACTTGACACCACATGACCCAAAAATGCTATTGAGTTCAACCAAAACTCACACTTGCTAAACTTTGCACACAGCTGGCGATACTTCAAGGTCTGTAGCACCACCCTCAAATAAGCAGCATGCTCCTCCTCGCTCCGAGAGTATATAAGGATGTCATCTATGAACACAATCACGAACATATCCAAATATGTCTTGAACAACCTATTACTCAAATCCATAAAATCTACAAGAGTAGTCATTAGTCCAAAAGACATAATTACAAGCTCATAGTGACCATATCGAGTCCTGAAGGCTATTTTCGGGATGTCACTCTCTCTAACTTTGAGCTGATAGTATCTAAATCTGAGGTCTATCTTTGAAAAACACCTAGCACCCTGAAGATGGTCAAATAAATCATCAATCCTGGGAAGAGGATACCTGTTCTTCATGGTAACTTTGTTGAATTACCGATAATCAATGCATATCTGAAGGGAACAATCCTTCTCTCGGACAAAGAGAACTGGTGCACCCCATGGGGATTTGCTAGGTCTGATGAAACCCTTATCTAAGAGGTCTTTCAGCTGCTCCTTCAACTCCTTTAGCTCAGCTGGAGCCATTTTGTAAGAAGGAATAGATATAGTCTGCATATCATGAAGAAGGTCAATATAAAAATTGATCTCTCGCTCGGGAAGGATTCCTAATAAATCATCTTGAAACACTTTTGGTAATCACGCGCTACGAGAACTAACTGGATAGTCGGGGTCTTAGGATTAGAATCCTTAACCCTAACTAAATGGTACAAACAACCCTTAGAGATCATCCTTTTGTCCATAAGGTAGGAAATGAAGCGACCTATAGGCACAGCTGAACTACCCTTCCATTCTAGGACTGGCTCACCCGGAAATCAGAACTCTACCGCACGGTTCTATAATTTTCTGAGGCATAACATGCATGTATCCAATCCATGCCAAAGATAACAGAAAAATCTGTCATGGCTAGCTCTACTAAATCTGCTGAGGTGATTTTCTGAAGAACTTTGATAGGGATATTTCAATATACCCGTCGAGCTATAATTGAATCACCGACTAGAGTAGAGACTGAGAAGGGTTCTGATAGGATTTTGGGACTGAATCCAAAACTACTAACAACATAGGGCGTCATAAAAGATAAAGTATCCCCTGGATCTTACAATACATTTATATCGAGGTGGAATACTCGTAACATACCAGTGACTACATCTGGGGAGACCTCCTACTCCTGATGAGATGTTAGGGCATAGAATCTATTTTGGCACTGACCACCACCCGTACTAGTAGATGCCCCCTACTGAGCTGGACGTGCTGGTGGAGCTGTTGAATTGGAGGCTGGGTCTCGGCCCCTATCTGGCTGCTGGACAATCTCTAAGCATATCTTCGGGCTTCCCATACCCGAAACAAGCACCTGAACCTACCAAACACTAACCTGTGTGTCTCTAGCCCCACCTGCCACACTTCGGAATGCTGGAATCTACGGGCCTGCTAATTTGACCTATAGAGCCTGATTCTTATCCCCTATGGTCGTGCCTCAATCTGGATGGAACACTCATAGCCGACGGCTGTGGGGATGAGAATTTGAAGTTATCAGTCCTGGCCATCTTGGCCTCTCTCTCCCGCTCACTCACCAGTACTGCCTCTATTTGTTGGGCGTACAGAACTATCCAAGGGAAGTTAATTTCCTGATGACGCATCGCGGTCCAACAATCATTGACCAAATAGTCGGCTTTACCATGCACGAACCGACTCACTCGGGCTCTCTGATATGTCACCATCTCAGGTGTATACTTGGACAAGAAAGTGAACTCCAAGGCATACTCCTGAACTATCATCTTTTCTTGCCTCAGGTTCACAAATTCAGCTGCTTTAATCTCTCTCATCTCACGAGGTAAGAATCGATCCAGAAATGCGGCACAAAACTCCTCCCAACCAATAGGGTCTGCTCCAACTATCCTGCTATCCTTCAATTGCTTGAACCAGATGTGTGCAACCGCTTTCAACTGATATGAGGCTATATCTGTGCCTCCTCCCCATTCACCCCCATGATATGGGTGATTTTCAGAATATCATCAATAAACTCGTGTGGATCCTCATCCACCTTTGACCCAAGGAACTCCAGAGGGTTCATCCTCAGAAAATCTCTGACTCATATCGCCATTGTATTCCCATTAGGAGGGACATGCTCTATCGCCTGTTGGTTGACTTGTGCGGTCAAAGCCTAAGCTAGCATCTGAATGGAAGCCCTAAACTCTGCGTGGGCAACTTGCTCAGGTACATGATCCTCGGGGGCTGGTGGGGCCTACTAGTGCCTATCCCTATTGCTAGTCTCGTGGCCATTTTTATTTCCATTCCTTCTTCCGTTAACTCAATGAGGAGGCATGATGATGTAAACGCATTTAGCACGAGTTATAAGGATAGAGAGATAATTCAATCGCACGACATAGATCATGAAAGAAGGGAACATTTCCTAAAATATTTCATAGCCTCTTCATCATAAGTGTGGCGCGCTTCACACCCATGAAAAAGACTCTACTTAGCACAGCTATCAGACACCCTAGGATACTTCAAAACCTAATGCTCTGATACTAAATTTGTCACAACCCGATCATAGGCCCGGATCGAGACACAGGACAAAGAACCTCGAGAGCCTCCAAGTTGACCCATAGAATGAACATGAACTCTAAATTCAACATAATCAAGCGGAAGTCTAACATATATAATATAACAGAATTCTGAAACTATCATAACATTTGAATACATATCACAAGTCTGAAACTAAATACATGCTATGTCTGATAAGTCTTTACTACTGACGAGTTGAAGGAACAAGACTCCAACTAACTCACTATAGTCTGAAACTGAAAATACTAAATACAACTTATAAAGGGCCCTCGGAAGATGAGGACTCACCAACTGAGACTGGGAGATGCTAATACTGGAAGTCTGGCTAATGGCAGGACTGAGTCTGAATATCTAAGCCTGCATCATGAAATGATATGGCATAGAGTATGGGGTCAGTACGTGGAATGTACCGAGTATGCAAGGTAAGTAAAACTGCTAAGTAAGTAAAATCAGTAATCATGCATAACATAAAACATTTCATCACAAAAGTCTGAGAGTAGGGCTTGCATGTTATTATCTGAAAACATGATTCATACATAACTGAATATCATAACTAAATCGATTGACCCAAAGCTAAAAGTAATAATCATAAGTAAAGCTGAACATTAGGTTAAACCTGCTGAAAACATAATATCATGATTGATAAACATGCATAACTAAAATCATGAGGAACAATGGGAGACTCGTCATATAACCAACATTACCATGATAGAGCTTACATGGTCCTGACTATTACACTCAAGTGGGCAATGCTTTCCAAAGCCTTGCTAGGGCTAAGGATGCTACCGTGATGGCGATATCAAGCTGAAGGCCCCTTGGGGGCAAGGGAAGCTCACAAGGGAGGTCCCAAGTAGCCTGAACCTACATAGTTGGCACGTAGTTCTGAGGTACAAGGTTGACTGACCCTTAGCCTACTCGGTGCTGACACTACTCCCAAAAACATACATATGCTCTCCATCATTTTTCAACGAAGTTGACCATCATCTAGTGACGAAGCTGACTCATGAGATACATGCATAAAACTGAAATCATAACATAAGGATCATTGGGCTCAAACCATACCACAAGCTAAAAATAGTGGGAGTCTAGACTCCAAAATCATGTGGTAAGCTAATACATGAACTTTAGATAAATCATGAAACATACTTTGATCATATGGGCTTGTCCAATACTTAAACATGCTTTATCTTTTGAAAACATAAAAATGGACATGGGTAATTTGAAATCATACTTTCATCATATACAATTCATCATTCTTGAATACATATATCATAGATCTCAACTTTCATGAACTTCCATGGATAGGCATCATAATTTGTAAAACTTGAAAACATGATTTGTGATTAAAAACACTGTAAAATATGGCCACGAATCATAATTCAATATTAGAAACATGTATAGATCATACCCATGATTAACACTTAGAGAATTCACATGTTGGGTTAAAACCCCATAAATTCATCAACTAGAATTTTCATAAAATAGAAGAGGGATTGGGCATGGGTGTGGATTAATACACCCATTCATAACCCTACATACCTATAGAGATTTGATTTCACAAACCCTCTTGAAAGCCCAAAGGAATTTAGGGAAGAACTTGATGAATCCTAAGCTTGATCACCCTTAGAAACCACTAAAGTTTGCATGCATAGAAGAGAATAGGCTTAGAATGAACTTACCCCTCTTAAAACACATTTTTAGAGCTTTAAACGACGTAGTATAGGTCTTAGGAACTTAGAAATTATGAAAAATCCCTTAATAAATTCACAGTAAAATGCACACTGCCAGTCCCCACGAGGGACTGGACGACTCGTGCCCAACACCATGACTCATGGTCTCAAGTTGTTTCCTGCACGGAATCTTGCCTTCTGAGGGTCACCACGAGAGACACCATGACTCGTGGTGACCAAATCGTGACCAACACTGCCCAAACTTCTTCAACCTTCAATCAACTCTTTATCGCGGCTAACATAACAAATTGTGGTGCTGACCATGACTTGTGGTCACACCCGTGGTCACCCCCAAATCCCAAAATTCAACCAAGTCTTCCCTCCTCCCCATGAGTCACTTAATGACTCTGGTGCACCTTACAGGTCATAGTACGACTCGTCCTGTGACCTAATGTAGAAAATTCTATTTTCTCCATTTTAACCCTCGGGACTAATCTTAGGGCTTCCGTGGTATTACACCCGCACTCCTCGACTACAAAGTCTAAAAATCTATTTACGAACATGAGCATGTGAGACCTCAGCTCAGCTACCATTTCTAGAGCATACTTTGACAGTTGGGTGAACATGAAGGCACACTCCTACACTATCATGTCATTTTTCTTCAGGTTCATAAACTCAGCGGCCTTAACTTCCCTTAACTCTCGAGGAAAGAATCTGTCCAGAAATACCATCGCAAACTCATCCCACTCCATCAGACTTGAACCATTCCGCCTTCCCTATTTCCACTACTTATACCAAATCTGATCCACTCCTTTTAATTGAAAAGCAGCTAGATCTGCACTTTCCACAGGAGTAACACCCATGATTTGGGTGATTTTTAACACCTCGTCAATGAACTCCTGCGGGTCCTCATCAACCTTGGACCCGTGAAATGCTGGAGGGTTCATCTGAGTAAAATCCCAGACTTTGGTAGCAGCTGCAGACCCATTAGTATTGATTGGTATGACCTGTTGGTCGACCTGGTTGGTCATAGCCTGAGCCAGCATTTGGATGGCAGCGCGAAACTCTGCATGCGACACCTAATCGTCTTGAGGGGCTACTGGAGTCGGTGGGGATAGCTGGTTAGCATTCCCGGTCCTTCTTTTATTTCTCCTCTTGGAAGGCATCCCTAACTGAAAATGGTAGAGCATGAGTAAGAAGGACATTTCAAAAAGAAACTTTACACATGAAAAGAATCATGAAGAAGGGAATTTTTCTAAAAACATACATAGACTCCCCCTCATAAGTGTGGCGCGCTTCATGATCTTGGGCAAAATAGCATGCCCAAGTGATGCTTTATAACTTAGTTTTGTCTTGTTTATCAGCTTAATTATATACATTCTCAAGTAATTTTATGTAAATGTGAATATATATAATAACCAACATGATTAGTTCTTGTTTTTGTAGGTTTAAAATGAATTTGAGGAACTAATCTATGATTTGGTGAAGTTGAGGAATGGAATCGGAAGTAAAACGCGAACGTCGACAAGGAGGATGCGCAAAACAGCCAACCTAAGCATTGGAAATATGCCACGGCAGGCAGGCTACGCGACCAGTGGCGTGTCACGGCCCCCAGCGCGCTGCACAAGCAGCGTGACATGCTCCCAACGCGGCAGGGGGCTGCTTGCAGACTGATTTGGATTTACAGTGTGCCTACACGATGCCTCCGTGTCACGGAGGAAAATTGGTGTGATAACCTCCGTGACACGGAGCTATTTCATGCTGGGAATAATTTTATACACCTCACATTTACTATAAATAGGTCCCTTAGCTCCTGAAAACATTTTTTCACGTAATATTCCTGAAAAACTACCAAGGAGTGAAGGGAGAGGTGGGAGAACTCACCTAGGGTTCTTAAATTTCATCTTCTCTTCTACCAATTCTTGTAAGTATGTTACTTAAATTATGTTTTCTTGTAATTATACGAACTTGAGTGGCTAAAACTCTTCCTCTAGGGTTGAAGCCGCAAGGTATGATTGTGACTATGTAAATTTGTTTTAGTTTTAAGTTATTGATTGTTGTTTTGTCTTATGTTCTTAATTATGGTTGTTTTTATGATTGATCACCATGAAAACACACACGTTACACCTAGGTAAAAGC
>JACEIK010000955.1:285883-298371 GCA_018107945.1 Datura stramonium | reverse complement strand
GTCTGCATTTTTAAAGTTAGAGTTCATTAACACTTAAGTCGATTATTACCTTGGTTCAGTCCCTGTGGGATCGATACTTGGCTTACTTTAGCCATTTTACCACTTGTTCGACCACGTGCACTTGCGTGTAGTTGGTAAAACCACCGAACAGCGTCACCATTGACTAAGTTTACCCAAAAGAAAGTTAAATTTCAGTGGTCGGATGCCTGTGAGAAGAGTTTTCAGGAGTTAAAGACTCGACTCACTTTTTTCCCAGTGTTGACCCTACCCGAGGGCACGGATGGATTTGTTGGGTATTGTGATGCCTCTTGGGTTGGTCTTGGGTGTGTGTTGATGCAGCATGGTAAGGTCATTGCGTATGCCTCTGTACAGCTTAAGACTCATGAGAAGAATTACCCGATGCATGATCTAGAATTGGCAGCGGTGGTATTCGCATTGAAAATTTGGAGATACTATTTGTATAGGGTCCATGTGGATGTGTTTACGGAACACAAGAGTTTATAGTATGTGTTCACCCAGAAGGATTTGAATTTGCGACAAAGAAGATGGTTAGAGCTACTCAAGGACTATGACATGAGTATCCTTTATCATCTGAGCAAGGCCAATATAGTGGCAGATGCCCTTAGTAGGCTATCCATGGAGAGTGTTTCTCATGTGGAAGACGGAATGAAAGAATTTGTAAAGGATGTGCATCGGCTTTCATGGTTAGGGGTTCACCTGGTTAACTCATCAGATGGTAGTGTCATTGTTCAGAATGGATCAGAATCCTCTTTGATGACTGAGGTCAAGGCTAGGAAAGAAGAGGATCCTATTTTGGTGATGTTGAAAGAAGTGGTTCAACATCATAAGGTAGAGGTCTTCTCCTAAGAGGGAGATGGAGTGCTTCGTTATCAAGGTCGTTTATGTGTTTCAAATGTCACTGATTTGAGAGAATGGATGTTGCATAAGTCTCATGGTTCCCGATACTCTATACATCCAGGCGCCACCAAGATGTACCCTGACCTATGGGAAGCCTATTGATGGAATGTCATGAAGAAGGACATAGCAGAGTTTGTGGCTAAGTGTCCGAACTATCAACAAGTGAAAGTGGAGCATCAGAGACCTAGAGGTATGCTACAAGACATCAGTATCCCCACTTGAAAGTGGGAAGAGATCAATATGGACTTCATCACGGGGTTACCTAGCACTCGTCCACAGCATGACTCTATATGGGTGGTAGTAGATAGGTTGACCAAGGCAACTTATTTTTTACCGGTCAAAACTATCAATTCAGCAAAGGACTATGCTAAATTGTACATTTGGGAGTTAGTTCGATTGCATGGAGTGCCTTTATCCATCATTTCAGACAGAGGTACTCAGTTTACCTCACAGTTTTGGAGATCGTTTCAAAAGGGCCTTGGTACTCAGGTCAAGCTTAGCACCACTTTTCACCCGCAGATAGATGGTCAGGCCGAGTGGACCATTCAGACCCTTAAGGATATGTGGAGAGCTTGTGTGATTGACTTCAAAGGCAGTTGGGATGATCACCTATCTCTTATCGAGTTTGCTTACAAAAGAGTTACCATTCTAGCATCCACATGGCTCCATTTGAGGCTCTATATGGGCGAAGATGTATATCTCCTATTGATTGGTTTGAGGTAGGTAAAGCTATGTTGATAGGACTAGATTCAGTTCATGAGGCCATGGAGAAAGTTCAGCTGATAAGGGAAAGGCTGAAAATAGCTCAGAGTTGTCAAAAGTCATATGCAGATGTTAGGCGAAGAGAAATTGAGTTTGAAATTGATGATTGGTTGTTTTTCAAGGTATCTCCCATGAAGGGAGTGATGAGGTTCGGAAAGAAAGAGAAGATTAGTCCCTGATATATTGGCCCCTTCAGGATTGTGAGACGTGTTGGCAATGTGGCCTATGAGTTGGAGCTACCAGCAGAGTTGGCTTCGGTACATCCAGTTTTCCATGTATCATTGTTAAAGAAGTGTTTGGTGATCCAACTTTTGTTGTTCCAATGGAGAGCATAGGTGTGAAGGATAACCTTATCTATGAGGAGGTTCCAGTTAAGATCCTTGATCATCAAGTTCGGAAGTTGAGGAACAAAGAAGTAGCTTCAGTAAAGGTTCTGTGGAGAAATCAGCTCGTTGAGGGAGCTACTTGGAAAGCCGAAGCAGATATGATGGCTAATTACCCACGTTTATTTCCTTCCAGTTCCATCTCAGCTTAAGGTACCAGTTTCCTCTCTAATACTCTATTCAGTTTCATGTTTAGTTCATGACTCTCAGTTCCTTTCATATCAGTACATGTATGTGTGATTCATGAATTCAGTTCAGTCATGTATATCAGTCTGGAGTCAGTCACTCTGTCAGTTGTCAACTTCAGATGTTCAGTATTTGAGATTTCATTTCCTTTTCCTAGCTTTTAAGTATGTTCACCCTATATTTGAGGATGAATGTTCCTAAGAGGAGATATTGTAATGCCCCAAAGGTTCCTAAGACTAGACCCGAGATTTAAAATGTGTTAAGCAAAAGAGAGGGAAAAATTTTCACAAGACAACTCATTGTATGAGTCATTATGAGAGGTAAGACTCATAGGAAGTGTCGTGGTTAAAATCTACAGGTGAAGTTCAGTGACAACGAGTCAAGGTACGACTCGTGGAATCATGTTATGAGTCATAGAATGAACCTTGGTTTGAAGACTGAGTTACCCTGGTTGAAAGGTATGAATTATTGTACGGCCCATTGTAGGAAACGAGTCGTGTCCTGCACCCATGAGAAGGAAATGAGGATATTGGAAATAGTGATCACGGGTGGATCTAACGACTCGTAGGTTGGTGGTACGAGTCGTGGTCTGACCCGTGGAAAACTTCATAAAGTCAGGGAAGAGCAGTGGTTACTACGGATGGTAACCACGAGTCGTGGTATCGCGGTATGATGTGGTGTGAGTCGTGACACCTGGCAGAGTGAAATTTTCTACGATATAAGTAAGGGGTATTTTTATAATTCTTAAGCTCCTAAGCCCTAAACTACATCGTTTTAAGCTCTGTTAGGAGGGTTTTTATAGCGTTAAACCCATTCTAAACCCTTCACCTCCCACGCATGTAATCCTAGACCTCTCCATTAAAGATCAAGCCTAGAATCCTCTAAATTCTTCTCAAAATCCTTTGGGCTTTCTAGGCAAGTGTAGATTCAATTCCTCCAGTTATGTGAGGCAATGAATGAGGGTTCCTTTCACTCGCATGCTTATAAATTTGCTCAATTTCATGAATCAAGTCTCAATTCAAATTATGATCAAAAAGGATTTCAATCTAATTTCATAAAATTCCTACAAATTGTTTATGGGTCGATTCCCTCTATGTTTTAAAATATCTTTGATTATTAATGGGCAGATTTTATACATATTTAATTATTGAGTTCAAGTTTGAGAAGATTTTGACCAATTATGCAAGTTGATGAAAAAGTTTAGTTTATAATTGATGATTTCAAGTATGATGAAGTATCTAGCATGTATATATGTTCACAAATTATGCAAGTTGATGAAAAAGTTTAGTTTATAATTGATGATTTCAAGTATGATGAAGTATCTAGCATGTATGTATGTTCACAAATTACCTATATNATTTTGACTAGAGAAGTCTATTTCAAGTATGCATGATCTTTAAATTTTGGGTAATCCTACTCAGATTAAGCATGTTTTCATGATTCAGTTTAGTTCTATAAATCATCTACCATATGATTTTAGAGTCTATACTCCCACTTTCAACTTATGGTATGGTCAGCTTTGTTGAAAAATGATAGTGAGCACTTTACATGTTTTTGGGAGTAGTTTTCAGCATCGAGTAGTCCAGGAGTTCATGAAAAACCCAGGATCTTAGAACTACGCGCCAACATAGGATTTCACATTTACTTTGGGACCTCCTTTGTGAGATTTCCCTTCCCCGGAAGGGTCTTCAGCTTGATATCGATATCATGATAGCTCCCTTAGCCCTGGAAAGGATTTGGATAGCTCTGCCCACTTAAGTGTAATAGTTGGGATCATGTAAGCTCTATCGTGATGGGGTCTGTTATATGGAAAGTCTCCCATTATTCCTCATGATCTCATTTATGCATGTTTATAAGTTATGATATTATGTTTTCAGCAGGTTTGACCCAATGATCAGGTTATGAGTTGTACTTATGAATTTCAATTTTAGCTTTGGGTCATTCGATTCAGTTATGAGATACAGTTTATGACTATTCATGTTTTCAAATATCAGCATGTAGTCCCTACTCTTATGATGTTATGATTTATGATAATATACATGATTTCAGTTTATACTTACTCAGTCTGTTTTACGTACCTTGCATACGCAGTACATTCCAAGTACTGACTGCATACTCTATGTTGTATCATTTCATAATACAGGTCCTAGCGATCAAACTCAGTCGCGTCGTTAGTCTTGCTCTCATTCCAGTTCATACCCTGCTTGGGTGAGTCTTCATCCTTCGAGGACATCTATTTTTCAGTATCGTTATGTCAGTTTGCTTCAGACTTAGAGATAGTTGGGGTCTTGTCCCAGTATCTCATCAGTTAATAGAGGCTTTTCAGACATAGATTTGTATATTC
The DNA here is from genome assembly GCA_018107945.1 of Datura stramonium. NCBI lineage: Eukaryota > Viridiplantae > Streptophyta > Magnoliopsida > Solanales > Solanaceae > Datura > Datura stramonium. The sequence goes on along the minus strand of JACEIK010000955.1, from coordinate 293,778 downwards.
AGCTTCGGACTCAATGTTATGATATTATTGTTGGCTAGACATTTTGTTATTTAGACTTCCGCTATTTCAGAATTCAGTTACCAATTTTGCTTAAATGTTGATCCTTAGTTATCATGTTCACGCCATGGGTTTACTTGGATCCATTCATGGTTCTAGGTTTTGTATCTATATCTGGGCCTATGTTCGGGTCGTGACATCCAGAGGCAAATCTAGAATTTCTAGAACATGATTGCACCACTAAAAAAAGAAGAAAAAAATATATTAAAGTGGGAATAGATCCCAAAGTAGTCAAGATTAGTAACTCAATCTTAACCAAGTGCACCATTTAGACTTCTTGTAGTATAGGTGACAGCATATAATACTATATCAATTTTTAAAAATATATGCATAAAAATATTTAGTTTTACGGAGAAACCACAGGTTCACGTGCCCCAAAATTTTTACATAGAGTCTCCCCTGGTGACATCTATGTACCTCCAAAAGCTAGAGAGCCTAATGCAAACGACTGGTACAACAAGATTGGAGGACATCTGTTATACTCCGGAAGCCCAAAGATCAAACCTGGGAGTTGAAACAGAGAAAACTGGAAATATGACACCAGGTCACAGAACGAGTCATTTTGTGACCCGTGGGGTAGACCACAGTCGTGAGGAGGCTCGTGGTGAGGCTCTGGGTGTGAGTTGAAATTTTGGGTTTTGGAAGTCCACACGAACCTAACCACGAGTCATGGTCAGTCACCAAGACCCATTGAGTCAGTCATGGGCAAGGATTATGGGAAGGTGAAGGGAAAGAGGCCATGTACCCTACATATGGTCACCACGAGTCGTGGTCAGTCACCACGATTCGTGGGATGAGTCGTGGTCAGCCGGTTGGATATGATTTGAAATTTGGGCAGTGAGGATGACGGGTGGTGACCACGAGTCGTGGTCACCAGTAACGACTCATGAGGTCCCCCGTGACGAGCCCCTAATGAACTATTGGACAGTGCACTCGACGACTGATGCCACGAGTCGTGGTCTTAAGTAACAAGTCGTCCAGTCCCTCGTGGGGACTGACGTCAGTTACTTTCTGTGAATTTAGTAAGGGCTTTTCTGTAATTTCTATGATCCTAAGACCTAAACTACATCGTTTTAAGCTATGAATGATGAGTTTTAAGAGGGGTAAGTTCATTTTAGGCCATTCTTACTCATGCATGCAAAGTTAGAGAGCCAGAGAGGTGATCAAGTCCTTTTTCCTTCAAGTTTTCCGTCAATCTTTCATTGGGAAATCAAGGAGTGGTAAAATCAGATCTTTCCCAGGTATGTAGGGTTATGAATGGGCGAATCCGTTCACACCCATGCCCAATCTCTCTCTAAATCATGAAATTCCTATTGATTCTATGGGGTTTTAACCCAATGCATGAGATTTCTAATTTACTACATGGGTATGATTTAAAGATGTTTCTATTATTGAATTATGAATCATAGGCAAGTTTTACGTTGTTTTCAATTTAAATTATGTTTCAAGCTTTATGAATTAAAATGCCCAATTATGAGAAGTTTATGAAAGTTGAGATTTATGATGAATATTCTAGTATGATGAGATATTTATGATGAAAAGCATGTTTCCAAGTTATCCGTGTTTATGATCATGTTTTCAAGTGAATTATGTATTTTCAAACATGTTAAAGTATCAGAAAATGCCCATATGTTCAAGTACGAGTTACGATCTTACAAATTAAGCTTACCACATGATTTTGGAGTGAAGACTCCCTTTTATATTCAGCTTGTGGTATGGTTTGAGCAAAGAGCTGATTTTAGTTTTGATATGTAAGTGATTATTGAGCTTCATCAATAGACGTGGTAAGCTTCGTTGAAAAACGATGGAGAGCATATACATATTTTTGGGAGTAGTGTCTAGCACTGAGTAGGCTAAGAGTCGATCACCCTATGCCTCAGAACTGCGCGCCAACATAGGTTTATACATATCATACATATTCTTTCGGACCTCCATTTTGAGCTATCCCCTGTCCCGATTGGGCCATGAGCTTGATATCGATATCATGGTACCGTCCTTAGCCCTGGAAAGGCTTTGGATGGCTCTACCCACTTGAGTGTGATAGTTGGAATCACATAAGCTCTATCATGGTATGTCAGTTATATGACGAGTCTCCCATTGTTTCTCATGATTTCAGTTATGCATGTTTATCACTTATGATATATAATTATATAAATGTTCCAAAACAGGTTCGACCCAATGTTCAATTTTACTTATGATTATGAGATTTTAGTTTTGGTTCAATTGTTTCAGTTATGATGTTATGTTATGATCAGATCATGATTTCAAAAAATAGCATACAAGGCCTACTCTCAGATTCTTAGCTTGTTCATGTTTTATATTATGCACGTTTTAAATGATTTTACTTATTTAAGAGGTTTTACTTACCCTGCATACTCGGTACATTCCACGTACTGACTGCATACTCTATGTTGTATCATTTCATGATATAGGCCCCATTACTCAGACTCAGCCTCATCCGTAGCCAGCCTTTTAGAGTTAGCATCCCACATCTGTTGGTGAGTCCTCATCCCTTGAGAATCATGCTTTATCAGTTTTCTTTATGTATTCATATCAGACTTAGAGAGTCAGTTGGGGTTTTGTCCCATCAACTCATCAGTATTAGAGGCTTTTCAGACATAGAATGTAATCAGCTTTAGATTCGTGTGTATTTTTTATGTTATGCTTATTTCAAACTTTCGCTAATTTTATCGTGTCGATCTATCACATTTATGATTGAGTTAGATGTTATGTTCATGCTATGGGTCGACTTAGAGTCTCTCAGGATTTCTTATCCCGTGTCTCGTTCCGAGCCTATGTTCGGGTCGTGACAATATCATGACTCAAATAATGAAAAAGTTTGATTCCACTAAAGTAGGAGCCAAAGATATGAGGGGTGAGCTATCAAGCTTGAGTCAGCTGGTAGATTCACATTCGACCTCTATAAAGCAACTAGAGCAGCAAGTGAGGCAAATCTCAATAGCGCTTAATCAGAGACAAAAGGGCACCTTGCCTAGCGATATTGTTTCTAACCCTCGAAATGAGGGTCATTTCATATGATCAAGACCCAAACATGTATCTTGATGAATGCTGAGTAATCAAGATATCTGTATTGTGCCACAATGTTAAATCAGGCACTGCTTGAGAGGCAACTCAAGGTATTTTAACTTTTGATTTTTATTTAGTTTTAGAGTTGATTTTTTTGTTCAAGCGTGCGGGAATTAATCCATAAACCACAAAAGAATTTTTGAGCATAACAGTTGAAAACTGGGTACGCGAAAACACAACCCTGTGTTGCACGCCAGGCGCGACGCCCAGAGCCTGCGCAGGCACGGGTGCGACACGAAGCCCATCCTGTGCATGGAAGGACGCAATGTGGGTAGGCTTGCCATGCGAAATCTTTCGGCCAAAATGGGTCAAACCTAAACCAAGGAGGACTTTAAAGTGTAAAAACCTAATTTTGTTTCTCCTACTTTTCTTCCACTTCACGCCACACACCCCATTCTCCTTAAATTTTCTCTCCAAAACTTCATCTTCTTCCCAAAATCTTTCAAATTTTTTGACCTAAATCATAAAAAAAAGCTCATTTTTTCTTGAAACTTCACCAAATGAGACTCCAAAATCTAGCAAAGGGAAAGGTGTGGCTTGTTCAGGCCATGACACTAAGAGGTCAAGAGTGGGTCAAGAAGCACAAAATGAGAATGCTAGCATTCCACGACAACCACTACGACATTATGGACTCCATTGGGTCACGGAGCAAGAAGGTAAAAAATGGTTCAAAGATCATAAAGAATCAAAATATTCTCATGAATTATTTATTTATAGAGATAGCTTAGCATATGAACTTCCTCATATTGTTGATAGAATACATACTCTTGGGTTGAATTTTATTTTCAATATTCTAGGGGAATGTAATTTAAATATGGTGAGGTAATTTTTGGCTAATTGGGAACCTAAAGAAAGGACTAACCAAGTCAAGATTAGAGGGCAAATTGTGAATTTTACGCCCGCTGCTTTGAATAGATTGCTTGGTACTCCTAGTATTGATCTACAGGGCATGAAAGACCTTATCTTGAGACCTCTTTATAGAGAGATTAGACATACTCTTAGTGGCCCAAATTCGGTAGCAAGGTGAGCCCGCCACCAACAGTATGGGTATCACATGTCTTTTTCTTACGCACACATGAGCATGAAAGCTAGAATATGGTTGAAAATTATTTGTTCTTGCTTGGTGCCTGTGAAGCATGTGATGAGGGAGAGAGTTTGTCTTGTCTTTGCTTTGATGACTAGGAGGTCGGTAAATATTGAGGTGATAATCAAGGATGTTTTAAGGAGAGCAAGGGTGAAGAAGGGACAGAGATTTAGTTTTGGGGTCTCTTGAATTGATTTCTCAAAGAGAAGCAGATTGATGAGGAGGTGGTTGACTATAGGCCACGATATGACCCAAAGGGGCTAGATGTGACAAAGACGAAGGAGCCCGAGAGTATACATAGTCCTGTGTTGTCTATCAGTGAGCGTAATACGTGTATTAATAATTTTCTTAATCATTTGTATGGAATGTAAATGATGCAGCTGAGGATGAGTGGGGTAACGGAGGAGCAGCTACAACAGCTAAATATAGACTACCCATTGAGCGAGTAGTCTAGAGCTCTTTGCAGTGTTGGGCTGGGTTTTGAGGAGCCCTTTGATCATGATGATGCTATTGATGAGGAGCAGGCTCGAGTTGACTCGGATTTGGAGTCTGATGATGATGATGGAGATGACTCATAGATGAGGAACGTTGTTTATTCCCCTACAGACGATGAGAATTAGGCCCAGGAGTTCTTCTTTCATCCTTTTTACTTGTGCATTATTGTTTTAGCATTGAGGACAATGCTATTGATTAAGTGTGGGATGTGAGAAGTAAATTTTCTTATACCATATATGCTTTCGTTGCTAAATTTGTTCATGGTGGGTCTAGATTTTTTTGTGATACATGACCTATTCTTTCTAACTTGTAGTAATTTTTTTGTGATGCTTTTGGTTTTATATTTATTTGGGTTCTCCCAATTTTTGTTTTCGGTACTTTTCCAGTGGATAGTCCCTTAGAACCGATTAGAATGTCTAGATATTTCTTTGAGTCATAGTCATGATTGTTCTCGATGATGGATGCATGACGACCGTCTTAAGGAAAAATTAGTCATTGTTAGAAGACCAAGAACTTGAGGCCTTATGAATGCTAGGTGATTCATTTAGGGTATCATTGAGACTTTGTATAATTCACTCAAAAATGCATGAAAATGTAGAAATACTTAGACTTTTGAAACTTAACCCTACGCTTGAAAAATTGGGCTTAATAATGTGAAGAATTCAATATGGATTGCCATTATCAAATCACTTGTGCCGTTGTGTAAGTGAGATTTTTATTGTATACTCCATGCTTGCAATTTGATGTCTAGAAACTTGCTCAGTGTGTGTGCTAAGAGAAATGAGAATGTTGAATCTAGAAAGTGATATAGGCATCTCTTTGGTAGCTTATTTGTATCCCAATTTTACCTATCTTGATGTGATTGTCCTAGTTAGCCATTTTAAGCTTTAGCTTATTTTTTTGATCACCATATAACAAGCTTAATCCTTTTTGTTCTATTGTCATTTATTTGATCCAAATGACTCCTAAAGTACTTTGATTGAAAATTTTGCATGAAAGGAGCATAAGTGAAGAAAAGAGAGGAAAAAACTACAGTGTAGAAATTAGATGAAAAGAAAATGGTGAAAAATGCATAACAAGGAGGGTGATGTAGTGGGGAAAGAAAAAGAGAAGAAGTTTGAAAAAAATGAATGAACGGATCATGAATGAAAAGGGAAAAAATTGTGAATAAGCTTAATGTTGAAAATTCTCTACTAGTCACCTAAGTTGCAAAATTGAAAAATAAAAGGGAGGTATAAAGAGAAAAATAGGAGATTGAAGAATGTGCTAAAAATGAAAGAGTAGTGAAGTATTAAAGTGCTTAGGGAGAATAGTCACTATCTTGGTCAAATAGTTCATGATGTTCCTTAGCCTACATTGCGGCCATTTTAAGTCCTAATTGATCTTAGATTCAATGTTCAATATTAGTGGAGTATTATACTAAGGGCAAGCCTATAGGTCGTCTTTTGCATGCATGTTGAGTTCTTTAGGAGAGTGAGTGATATTATTCTATCTAAGCCGAATTCAAAATTGTTATATATCATGTGAGTGAAAGGGCATCTCTCCAAATAGTGAGGGGCACTTAATGGTGAGATTTTGGTGTATCTTTGATTTCTAAATTACATATGATTCATGTTGGCCCAAATATATCTTGTTGAGTTAGTTCTAGAAGCTAAGTGATTTCGATTTTTGACCTTTGAATGTTGAACTTATATGCATATTGAGTGGATTATTGGAGCTTGATTGAATTGTCTAATGACCCTAAGTGTAAGTAGACCTATTCGTAGGGTGAATTTTTTGGTTGAATTTGAGAGGGGAAGTAGTAGATTATTCGAGGACGAATAATAGTTTAAGTGTGGGGTGGTGATGTAGGGCGTATTTACGCACTTATTTACCAAATTTTGCCCAAGCTTAACTATGTTTTGAGAATAAATTATGTGTGTTTTCGTTGGTTTTATATGATATTTATGAAAAAGAGCCAATGCACATGATTAGATGTTTGCGGGTATTAAAATGACGAGTTTGGACTTATTTGAAGCTTAAAAGAGCAAGAGTTGTCAACACAAACTCAAAAGGAGCAAGTGTCAAGCATAATAGAAGATGGCATCACGCAGACACACCTATGTAAGGCCTTCACGACGCGCAAGCAGAACCATGCTCCCATTGGCGTGACGCGGTGCCATTCTGGCGCAGGGAGAGGCGGGGCGCATGGCTAGGTTGGCCGACTCAAAATCTGCAAAAGTTCAATCCCAGTTCAAGTAGGAACATAAGCTGCAAAATTCAATCCCATTTCAATCAGGAAAAATGAAGACTTAATCTATTACTATATATACCCCTTCTTAGGATGTTTACAAGACACAACTTAGAAAGTGTTTCACAAAATACGATAGTTAACATTAGATTGAGCATTATTATTGTAACTGTGAAAGATATTATTTGAGAATTCACCTAGTTCTTGTGATTCTAATTAGCTTTGGAGATTGTCAAACAATTTCATATTATTGTAAGTATTTCATTATGACTTCTTATAAATCTTATGTTATTGTTCTCTCAAACATGAGCGGCTAAATCTCTTGAGCTAGGGTTGTGAGAACCATGATGGATTAACGAAAGTAGGCAAAATAAAATAGTGATTTTTGAATAGTGAATTGAATGGATTGTTATTCTCTATGTTTTAATGAGTTTTAGCAGTTGCAAACGCTGAAACATGTCTATATTATCAACTTGCTTGACCAAAGAAGTTGAAGTTAGAAAAAGAGAATAACAATGGAAATTTGAGACACCAACCCTCATCTAATTAACTTGAGCTCTAACCGAGAATAGTTAATCCAAGACTTATGGAGAGGGAAAAATATACACACCTAAAGTCCGATAGAATTTAGGTGAAATTCATCTATGTAGGTCAAGAGACGTTAGATGAACTTAATCGTCAGTCTTACACAAAATTCACCAAGATAGATTACTAATAAAATAACCCTATTAGGTTATGAAATCATGGGAAACACAGTCCTAGTCTTGTCTCATTAATTTGATAACAACTCAATCTTGGTTTAGAATTGTTTTTTCTTTTTATTTGCAACTCCCCTTCCGAAATATTGACTACAAGTTGATTTATTGATCATTAATGTATTATTTCTTCTTATTCCTTGTGGAATCGACCCCAACCTAGTTGGGTTACTATATTTGACAGTTG
>JACEIK010000955.1:257820-267899 GCA_018107945.1 Datura stramonium | reverse complement strand
AAGCAGAGATCAATTTGGACAAGGTTTGTCCTCTTTTTCCTTTTTCCATTTGGACAAGGTTTGTCCTCTTTTTTCCTTTTTCTTGTCTGACTAACTTTGTTGACAATACACACACACACACACACACACACACTTTGTTTGGATGGTTGGTACATATTATTTTATAATGTATCATATTGTATTGTGTTGTGGTATTTTGTATTGTATTATTTTAATATATATAACAATTAGATAGATTATATCATTTTACACATGTCATTAAATAATGTCACACATCAATAATTTAAAAGATAAATCAACAAGGAAAGTAAAATATAAGGTAAATTTACTAAAAAAAATAATTAAAATAAATATTATATTTAAACTAATAACAAAATACTATACGATAAGAAAGAACCTATAAGAGTGTAAATACAAGGAACCCGCGATATTACATTTAAAGTAAAAAAAATATAATTGTATTTAGTATCATTATCAAAGAATAAATTAATTTATTATGATAAAATTATAGACTTTTTTTCCCTTAAGCCTCTAMGTTGATGGAGTTGGGTGTAAGMGCATCCTTTGTATATATTAATCACCAAAAAAATAAARGCTATACAAATAAAAGGAGGTTGGGTAATGTTGATGTTAATGTGCATTGTAATATTATAACTAAAATATTAATTTTCATATCATATTAATAGATGTAACATAAAGAAAATAGTGTTATTATTTTTTATAATTCATGTAATTTATTATGTTATATTTTTCATATTATATCTTACTAATTATCTCCCTACACCTCAAATAACTATCCACATTCTTAACATCTACTTGTGGAAGAAATTCTATACATATATAAAAGATGTTTCTATCTTGTGTTGATGTATGAGATATATGAGAAATATAAGAAGTGTGGAAAAATATTGTAGTGTATTTTGAGTTAGTAGTGAAAGAGCGTTTTGTGTCACGACTCAAGTGGCCATGATTGGTACCCACACTAATTCCTCGTGGGAGAATTGACGTGTCCCATCTAACTCATTCAATTTCACCATTCATACTAGTAAGTAAGCAATCTTAAAGTAAAAAGTGGAAGTCTTATAACCATAAAAAGAATATTGGCAACATCTATCTATTACATCCCCAGAAATTGAAAGCCATTGTACTTGAGGAAATCTACCTAACCACAGTCTACGAGGAATAAAACAAGAAAATAAATAAGCCCATGTCCGAAACAAAAGACATCTTTTTTGAGGAGAAATTGTAGTAGCTCAAAATAAATCAACTCATCGTCAGATATCTCGCAGCTGCTCCTACATATGAGGTTGAGAGGAACTTTCTAGGTCACAGCCTGCACTCAAAAAATAAGTGTAGGAGTAGCATCAGTATGACACAATGTATTGGTTGGCATCATTGGCCGACCTTAAATAATAACGTATACACATGTCAAATAGTAACATACATTCACCAAAACAGATAATCATCAAATAACACTATTTCTAGAATCATTTAGAGTAAGCTGGATTAGGCTTCGTTGCAATAGTGATATGACCGTGGCAGCGGTCTCGCCGCATCAGTGATGTTACCATTGCAGTGGTACTTCACAGACAGTAACTTGACCAAGCTGACAACCTTAGATTCCTCACTTAGAAATTTCTTACATTCAGTTCATTAATTCCGAATAAGTTTACGCATAACTAAAACTCAACGATCAATTCATCAACTTATCACATTGGAAATACACATGAATCCGCAACAATCAATTTATCAACATTTCACAGTTTAACAACTAATCTTTGCAATTATGAAGCAGGTTATGAACAACATATCTACATTTAATTACAATCAACTACACATCAAACTTCTCAGTTCATATGATTCTTATAGCCTCGAACCAAATCCTCACTCGCTAGCTCTCTATCAATCATACCATCGGTAAGGTGTCGACACATGCCTCCGTCACATCACCATACACACTTATATAGAATTATACACATATGTCAGAGGGTCTTTTTTTTTTCTGCCCTTCCAGTCATGACCTGCAGGGGAATCTAGAAATCTATATATTCTACTGACGCGATACCTGCTTTCACTCATATGCTCGTCCGGATACTCTCCTCAGACATGAGCCACTCAAATTATTACTATTCGCCCGGATTCTCCTTTCAAACACGAGCCACTCATCTCAATATAAAGCACATTATCCACTTCATTATCTTATTCTATATGCTATCAATTGGTCAATTAGTATGACCTTTCAGAGGTATCAAGTTACCCTCACCAACTTGGTTATACTTACCAATACTCAACCATTCACATGACATTTAAAAGAACACATACAACATATCAATGCACCCCAAATTCACAACATCATTTATTAACAGTCATTATGTAACACCCCAAAAGTTTCTAAGACTAGATTTGAGATTTGAAGTATGTTCAGCAGAAAAAATGGCTGGAAATTCTCTCTTAGTACGACCAAAGGTATGAATCGTGGTTAGGTGGTACGGGTTGTAGGAAGACCCGTGGTTCAGTTCAGAGGCTTCTTTCCCCAGACCATGAGTACACACCACGATTCGTGATTTGGTAGTACGACTCGTGGTCACAAAGTCATAGTATGCATTTGGATTATCAGGTGTTGGTCCTACGAGTGATTGTACGACTCGTAGTATGGAATTACGAGTCATTGTAGGAGTCGTGAAAATAATCAGAAAGTTGGAGAAAAATAAACTGGCTAGTTTGAGAGGACACCACGAGTCGTAGGTTGATTGTACAACTCGTGGTACGAATTGTGGTGACTGTCAGTGAGTATTTTCCAGGCGAATCGTTAAGGCTATTTTTGGAATTTTTGGAATTTTTAAGCTCCTAACTTTCTAATGAATTCATTTTAAGCCCTGAAAGGAGTGTTTTAAGAGGGTTTAGCTTACTCTAAGCCATTAGGCTCTCATGTATTCAAGTTATTGAGAACCCTCTTCAAGATCAAGCTAGAATTTTCTCAATTCTTTCCCAATTCTCTTTGTCTTTCAAGACTAGTTTGAGGATCAGTTTACCCAGGTATGTAGGGCAATGAATGAGATTTTTCTTCCACCCTCATGCCCAAATTTCTCCTCAAGTTCATGAATTCAAGTGTATGGATTCATAGGGTTTTAACCCAATTTTATGAAATTCTCTATGATATGCTTATGAGTATAATCCCCTCATTTTTTAAAGTATGTTTTAAGTCTAATAGGCAGATTTTATACACAATTTAATTATAAATTCATGATTTCAAGTTATTATAAATTATGCCCTGTTATGCAAGTTTTATGAAAAGTCAAGCTTCTCATTCATGATTTCAAGTATGATGAAATATCTAGCATGAATAAATATTTATGAACTCCCCACTTATGATTCCATGATTATGATTTAAGAAGTCTATTTTAAGTATACATGATTTTAGAATTTAGGCAAGCCCATGACGTCGCCCAAATTACACCTCGCAATTGAGATATAAGCAGTCGATTGTCAAATATAGAACCCAACAAAGGTTGAGGTTGATCCCATAGGGAATATGGTAAGAACTTAGGTTAATGCGAATAACTATTACTATTGATTTACTTATTTTCAAAGGGAAAAAAATATAGAATAATAACAAAAGTAAAATTAATGAATGCTTGTATCAAATTTGGTTTGTATTCAATTTACGACTAGACTAGGATTGTATTCCCCAAGATTTCATAACCACAAGGATTATACACTAGTGATCTATTTCGGTGTTTAACATGCAATATTGGTAAGTTAAGTTCACCTAAATGGTTGGTCTCCTATCTATATGATTTTCACCACGCAACTTGGCCTGTATACGGGTGTTGTATACGGGTCTTCCTTAGTTGGCCCTTACCCTTAGTATCAGATTAGCTATCCCTCAGAAAAGTTTAAGCTATTAGATGAGGGTTGGTAGCCTCAAACCTCCGTTGTTGATCCCTTTTTCCCATTCTTTACCCCCTTGATTCGGTAAGTAAGAATAAGGCAAGTCCTAATGTTTGCAACCGTCAAGAGTCAATCAAAACGAAGGAAAAAATAATACATGCATAAAACCCCATTCAAGAATCACTAGGTATTTTTACCTATGTGTGTTAATTCATCTTGGTTCCCACAAACCTAATTTATGGGTTTAGCTACTCATGTTTGTGTTATTGCAATCACAAAATATAGAAAAAATCCATAATTGCAACTTACAAAGTATTGTAGAATAAAAACCAAGTAGATTTAATAAAATTCCAATGTTTCTTTCGTGTCTTGAATCAAGAAAAATTGTATGAAAATTCTATCAAGAATATCCTCCCAAAATCGTCTTAGAATATCTTAGAAATCGTCCTAAAAAATAAACCTAAAACAGGGTATTTATAATACAAAAAAATCCTTTTCTTAAATAAATCTGGAAACCAGGTCGGCAGTGATAACGGGCTAGGTGACGGGTCGTTACGTCCGCTGTCGAGTCGTTCCTTGCTCTAAAACAGTCGTCCTCAGCAGCATACCCAGGCTTAGGAACGAGTCACTTAACGACTCATCGTGCCTTAGCACGATTCGTTAGGTCCCTCGTGGTCTACTTCCTCAGAAAATCCAGTGCACTTCACGGATGGTTTCAGTAGCTTGTCAACGAGTCGTTCCTTCAAGTGATGACTCGTGATGTCGGTCGTCAACTCCACTGGACACTTGGTTGAAATTTTCTCTTCAAAACCTAATGGTTGACCTCACGACTTGTTACCAAGTGTAACAATTCGTTCCTCCAACTCGTCAAGTGCACTGCCTTGTATCTTCCAAACTTCATCTTTTTGCCAACGCCTTAAGTGACGGGTCGTGCCTACTTCCAACGACTCGTTAAGTGTCTAGTAGTCACCTTTCAGTTGTTTTTAACATTAATTCGATCAAAATCACTTCTAGACCTGTTTTTCTGCAAATTAAACACAAAATACCTTATACCCATATAAACATACCTGGAATGTGCATAATTTCTTGGTTTTAAGCGTCGAAAGTGCCGTAAAATCATGGTACGTCAATATTCTCAACTTAGAACTTTTTCATGTCCTCAGGCAAAAACAAAATAAAATAAAACAACATAAAATAAAACAATGTACGTCGACGCTTCAATCGGAAAAACTTTAGGAAACTTACAACAATCATCAAAATCAAATTTTCTAACCCCTCCCTCATCGTATCAACTCAAAACACTATGCATATGCAAAGTTTCCAACCATAACACAGAGGAATCGAAACATGGCAAAATACTGTCACCTGCAACCACTCACATAAATCTATAACACTGCCCCAGATAATTTGCAGATGATTTTGTTGACCAAGTGCTCTCACCTTAAAGAAGTCCCACACTCACACATGTGTATATAATTATCTCAATATAATTTTCTTGGAACTAGGTAAGATCCACTCACTCTCACAAATAAATTCGAAATGTATGCATAAAATATCATAGACTTGCCTTTACTTTTAGTACCTCGATTTTCAGACTAGTAGCTAGGATCACTATAGGACTTTCTCGGCTTGTAACGTATGCTTGGGCTTGAGTATGGTACATGTGGATTTTAGTAGCTCAACCCTCCTTGAAACTACGCTTTTTACTCCACTTTTCACCTTTATTTCTATTTTCTCCCTTTTTTTCCTTTTTTTCTGCTTTTTCTTCTCTTTACTTTAGACACTATGGATGCGGTTACTTTTTATTCAACAAAAACTTATTAATGTCACATATTATTTTCTTTTCTTTTCTTGCTTTTTTTGACAACAATAATTTTTTGTTTTTTTCTTTTCATCATGTGTACCCGCTCTTTTTCCTTCTTTTCTATTACCCAACTTTACTTTCACCCGACTCTTCTTATTCACCCCTATCATAGCCACCCTCAACTTAGGCGATTTGCCTGAGTTGAAGTTCACAATGTCCAAGGAGGGACCAGGGCCAAAACAGGTTCATACATAATAAAATTAGACAGGTGAATCGGTGTGGACGAAAAGAAAAGTCAATTTAAGCTCAAGCATTTGGATCAAGGGATTTTTATTCACTTTGATAGGTCTTTTAGGCTAAAGTGGACTCATAAATCAAAAACAGCCTATGATCCTTTCCTAGTTACTTATCCTCTATCTTGGTACGACTGACCAGGCAAGTTCTAGATTGACACACACAACCAAATTCAGCTATCAGACCTCACTTCACACATAACACAGGTCAACATCATCAATTCTACTAATCGCTAGTTTAGGTACAACCATACAATGGTAAACAAATTCACAGTTCCAATACCATGCAAAGATTCACAAAGGTCATAATTTTCAACTCTCACATACACATATACAAAAATTTTCTGAGGGGTATCCAATCATCGAAGATCAAAATATCAAACAATTTTAGCTCTTGATTGCTTTCAATTTTCCTAACTTTCATCCAACTGACACAAAAAATAAAAACACAAAATAAAATCCTAAACATGCCGGTTCTACTAGATATGGAACACCCGAGGGAAAAGATATCCGACAAGAAAAATCCTCGGGTTATGTTCAGCAAAATAGAATGCACAGGTATCCCTCCCCACCCCCATCAAAAAATCATGCGTCGTCCTTGACGCATATATGTACAAGACAAAAACCAAGGGAATAGGAAACATACCTGTGCGGCCTAGGTGTCAGCTACTTGATCGGTGGAGGGTGTAGATACGCCTCCAACATCAACTCCAATATTTCAAGTTTGACCTGGTGCATTCTCAGATCCAACTGAGCTCGTTCCTTCACCACGAGCTCTTGCTGCCTCAGTCTCGGCTCTCAATCGAGCCTCCTCTCTTGATTCGTGCAACGCTCTCTCTATCTCACTCCGCTCCCATTTTTGCTGACGGAGCAGAGATGCATCAACATCATCACTTGCCTCCTCACGAGGCCTCTTCCCCTTGGCATGTGCCACCGGCTCCTCCGTGATGAAGTTATAAATTGGTGGTAGCTCCTCCTCAAAATCATCATCAATCATAGGAAGTACTGGTGGAGGTACCACAGCTGTCTGTCGTGCGGCCAAGTCCTGCACCTCAGATCGTAGTGCTCCCAGCTCTACGTATCATCGAGATAACTCCAGCGCCTATAACTGTGCAAGGCGCTTGTCCATCCTTCTCTCAAAAGCGTCCAGTCGCCCATACACCGAACTGGACAATGTCTCCAACTCCTCTTGACACCCACGACTTAACCTTCTCTATCAAGACTTTGACCTGTAGAGCCGTGTGTGCCTGTTGCTTCTCTGCTTTAGCTAGACGCCTAGCCATGTCAACCAAAAACTCCTGTGAAACCGTGACTAGGCCGGCTGAGCTAGATCGTGGAGGTGCGACTGATGATCTGGGTGCTGGTGCTGTAGATGATGACTCAGGAATGTCGGCAAGTGTGGAGGCATCCGCTGCATCTGTAGCCTCAGCCTGACTACCCATCTCTATGCCCTCAGTAGGCTCGACCGCTAACTCGACGAACTATGCTGCATCAATCTGCATCCCGCTGCCAAATGCCTCTGCTATTATGGTTGCTCTAGCGGATACAGATGCTTGAGTCCTTTCCCTCGATACCGGATTTGTATAATCTCTAATAAGCCGGATATCGCTAATCTTCTGAACCACCACTCTCTGATCAAATGATGGCAGTTCTGGCACTCGAGACTCCCGACAAAGTCTATCAATCAAGCAAGGGAAGGGAATCATCGTACCATCATTTACAGCCCGCTCCCGAATCTCCTCAACGATGAACCACGGGAAATTGATTGCGTACCCCTCCGTTATGCTGGCTACCAGTGCTGCTCTGTTGGGTGAGAGTATATTGTCATTGCTTGTTGAAACCAGCCTGTGCCTCACCAGTGACCACCAAAATTTAGCCTGAAAGTTCAAAGTGTCCTTCTTTATTTGTGAATAAGTACCATGCAGCCATTCAACTAACGACCCTTTTGTGGCAATGATACGGGAAAGCCAAGTGTACTGCTGTATCCGCTCCATGCTATTCAACTTCTTTTTTTTTGAGTTTTCGCAACTCGGATAATTTGTGATCAAACTCTGCCGTGTTCATCGGAGCTCGATAATATGGCCCGTACAACATCCTGGAAATTGTTTCCTCAGATATGCCAACTGAGGTCTCACGCACCATCACTTGATTCAAGGAAGACGCTTCTTCTAATCTTTTCCTCCTTGTGCTAACTGCTGCAAGGTGGCTGCATATGCTGCATAGAACTCGTGAACCAAACATGGGCTATAGCTGCCTGAAGGCTCGGTCAGCCACCCAAATCTATATTTTTCAAATACTTCATGTAGCTCTGGCAGGTCTTTCAATCCGGTGGTGATCAGCCTTGACTCCTCGTAAATGCTCCGCTTTGAATTGCCTTTTTCATTGGGAGCAATATCCTGATTGTATATAGCCCGCATTCCATGGACACACCATCTCTTCACATTTCTCGGTTGCTCATTCGATGTGCCCGATGTCTCAGTCAGCTTATTGTCCAAGTCCCTTCGCTAGGCATGCGACTCATCAACTCTTTCTGTATTGTGCCCAACTGTGGGAGCCTCCGGAACAAGTGCAGCAGCAACCCTAGTGCTTTCATTAGTGCGGCTGGGTGGATCTCTTGCTAGTGGAGTGGGAGTGTCGACCAGGGCTGTCGGATTTGAAACTTGTTGAGCCCTATCCCTGGTCATCCTCCTCGCCACTTCTCCTCCGACACCTCATATTCCTCTTCAGAGCCACTCGACTCTTTAGAGGAGGATGAATTATCTCGCAGCCTTCGGTATGATGGTTGACTGCGCTCAGTTACCTGCTTTTTGGTTTGACCCTTATTTGGTGTGCCTCGTGGAGCCATTGTGCCCGTGGAAACAATATTAGTACACAAAAGGAGATGAAATAAAAAATATTTTTAAGCTGGTGTTAGTGGTCCTGACGGGTGACTAAACAAGTCGTTGCCTCTGGCAACGATTCGTGAAGTCACTCGTTACCCCAAGATGGACATTTTTCAAATAGGTCTAGTGTACTTGACGATTTGTCCCAACGAGTTGTTACCAGAGGCAACGAGTCATTAGGTCACTCGTCAAGTACACTGCCTCAGCAGTTTATTTTTCCCACTCAGCACGAGCTGCATGACAAATCGTTTGGTGACCCAACGACTCGTGATGTGTGGCTCAAGAGTTCCTGTTCATCTTCTTCTTCTTTCCAATTCTCAATTACACAAAAACACAACTTCAATTAAACATCTACCCAGGTGACTATATGACCGAAAATAAATGTTTTACACTTCCTAGGGTTTATCTACATCACAAGGCACGTAAGAACACACTATAAATCAAAGAATCATTCAAGCTAACTCATTCATGGGTCTTCGAAATTTCTTGATGGAATTGCAAAAAAAAATTTAAAGAATTTGTGTGGGGAAGATCACTTACAATGCAATTTATCAGAGATGGAGTGAAATAGCAGTTGTGCTTGTGCTTCAGTGAATGTGCGTGCAGTGGTGAAGTGATTTCAATGGTGTTTCTGATGGGTTTGCGTGAAGAAAGGGAAGAAGAGAAGAGCGAAATTTGAAGTGAGTTTAATGGGGAGTATTAAATGCAATTAGGTTCTTTGATTTTAATTTTAAAAGCTTTTCCCAATTTGCAGTCGTGGGTCGGGTTAGTGTTACCTTAATTGGGACCTAACGACTCACATAACGACTCGTGGTGTTACCCAACGAGTCGTTCCCTGAGTTGTTGTCCTTGGCCTGTTGTAGTTTCTGGATGGGTCACTTGATGACTCATTTGGTTTCCCAACGATTCGTTCAGTGAACCGTCATCACCCTTTTTATTTTAATTCATTCTTAGATCCAATGTACCTGACGGGGGACTAAACGATTCATTCCTTGGAGAAACGACTCCTAAAGTCACCTGTTGCTCCCCTGTTTTCTGCAGTTCTCTTCACGACTGGCTAAACGAGTCGTCAAGTCAGACGATGACTCGTTCTGTGATTTTTCTACACTAGAACTGAAGTTCCAGTTTTTAGTTCCAACTTTAGATTTCCCATCTTATTTACCTGCACCCATCAACAAATGTTAAACACTAACTTTTTATTACATTTAC
>JACEIK010000955.1:218710-247044 GCA_018107945.1 Datura stramonium | reverse complement strand
AAAAGGTTTTACCCCGTAGTCCAGTCCTTTTGGGTTCGACATTCCGGTTCTTAAAAAGAGCCACTATATTACTTGTACGACCCGTACACTTGCGGGCTCGCCAATTACAGTTAACATTTACTAAGCATGTTTTTCACTTACCTTACATACTCAGTACATTCAAAGTACTAACTGCAATACTCTATGTTATATTGTTTCATGATATAGGTTCAGGTGATCCAAGAAGTGGAGGAGGGTTTGGGGAAGTCGTGGTTAGGGGATGACCACGAGTGAAGGTCACGAGTCGTGATGTGACCCCATGATTCGTTAAGTGCCTTGTGGAATGGCCTCGGGAATTTTTTTTGATGATTGACCAGTGGTGACGACGAGTTGGATGACGACCCGTTAGGTTTGTCAATGACTCGTCCAGTCCCTCGTGAGGATTGGCACGGTCCTTTTTCCTGCAAATTTTTTAGGGTGTTTTCGTAAATTCCTAAGATCCTAACTCTACATCATTTTGGGTTTCAGGTGGGTCAAATTTAATGGGGAATACCTAGCCTAGTCCCTCATTCCATCCAAAAACACTCCCAAAAATCCTTCTTTCTCTTCTCTCTCAAGGCTCAAGATCACCTAGGGTTTTCTTCAAGGGCTTCAAGATCCAAATTCTAGTGGAATATTTCATCAAGCTAGGTATATAGGACATTAACAAGGATCTCCTTTCACCCTTGTCCCAATTTTATGTTAAGACCCCAATTTCATGATTTCTAGAAAAGTATGCCTTAGGGTTTCAATCTATGCATGATTTCTCACATGTCTTCTATGGATTTCAAGACTCTCATGATAAGTAGCTATGTATGTTTATGAAATTACCTCCAAATTCATGATTTATGTATATGGTATGATAGTAGCATGATCTTCTAGAATTTTACCATGATTTCGGTATATATGTCTAAATTATGATTTGAACTTATGAGTTTTCATGAATCTAAAACACATGATTTATACTACGATTTTTGGGTCTATGATATGAATTTTGATGATAGAGTATGATCACGATTCTTTAGACTTTCGAGCCTCTTGATAGTAGAAAGTAGCCCGACTCAGACTCTCATAAATTCAGCATGTTATGATTAGTTGAACTCTCAAATATCTGATTAGCTGAAGTAGCCTAGACTAGATGAATGATGTCAGCCTTGTGTTCCCCATGTTAGTACAATTGTGGTTCTCTAGACTCTTGGGACATTTGATAGTTAAAATGGTTCCAATTAGTCTTAAGACATCAGCTTCAGGGTCAATAGTTGCATGTGTCCTTTAAGGTAAGTTGAGAGTGGCACCTAGCACATATCAGGATAGGGTCCCAATATACCTAGGTCTCAGAGCCCCGTGTCATGCTAGTAAGGGATTCTCAATAGTAGAGAATGTTTCCCTTAGTCTAGTCAGTGATTCTCAATAGTAGAGAACGTCTCCCTTAGCTTAGTCAGGGATTCTCAATAGTAGATAATGTCTCCCTTAGATCAGTCAGGAATTCTCAATAGTAGAGAATGCTTCCCTTAGTCCAGTCAAGGATTCTCAATAGTAGAGAATGTCTCCCTTAGCTCAGTCAAGGATTCTCAATAGCATAGAACATTTCCTTTAGCTCAGTTAGGGATTCTCAATAGTAGAGAACATTTCCGTTAGCTCAGTCAGGGATTCTCAATAGTAGAGAACGTCTCCCTTCGCTTAGTCATGGATTATCAATAGTAGAGAATGTTTCCCTTAGTCCAATCAGGGATTCTCAATAGTAGAGAATGTCTCCCTTAGCTCAGTCACTGTGGAGTTCAGTCTTCAGTAGTCGTTTTAGCACTATTTATGAGTTCAGATATAGCCTCAGCTCTCAGTGCATATATATGACCCTTATGCATCAACTTTACTTGTATTTGATTTAAATATTTTCACATAAGAGTACCTCTTCAGTATCTATACATTTCAGATAGGGTCATTGTACTTTAGTTCAATTATGCATTCATTTATGTATTTAGTTTACTTTCTCTCAGTATATTTGATTTGTTTCAGTTATTTTACATTTCCCATATACTCAGTACATTCCATGTAATGGCCGCATACTTTATGTGCTGTATCGTTTTATGATATTGATCCAGGTTTCCAGACTCAGCCTCGCGGTTAGACATGCTCTATTCCCACCTCAGGTGTCAGTGGTGAGTCCTTATCTACCGAGGACAAGATTTATGATTTTCCTATTTTAGTTTTATTTCAGTTTCAAACTTTAGGAGTTAGCTGGGGACTTGTTCCAGCAGCTCATCGATTTAGTAGAGGCTTTCAAACATGTATATATAGATTCAACTTTTGACCCAGTGTTTATAATAGACTATGTTCTTATGGTGTTGGTTGGACTTTTCCAGTTTGCTTCCGCCCAGTTATGATTTTGTTAACTGTTATCTTTTTAGTATCATGCTATGATTACGCCATGGGTCGACTTGGGGCCATCTGTGGTTCTAGGTCCCGTGTTACGGTTAGGGTGTAAACTTGAATCGTGGAAAACTTGGTATCAGAGCATTAGGTTTAGAGTGTCCTAGGGTGTCTAAAGGCCGCGTCGAGTAGATACCATTTCATGGGTGTGAAGCGCGCCACACTTATGACGAAGAGGCTACGAGATGTTTTTAGGAAAGTTCTCCTTTCTTCATGGTTCTTATTGTTACAGTGTGAAACTCTAATGGTTCCTCTCATAACTCATGCTTTAAGCACTCGCAGATAATGCCTTCCAGACAAGCAAATGGAAGGAGAAACAGTAATGGGCACCAGCAAGCCCCACTAGCTCCAGCGAACCCGATGAACGAGCATGTTACTCACACCGAGTTTAGGGCAGCCTTTCACATGTTGGCACAGGCCCTGACCGCTTAGGTTAATCAGTAGGCGGTGGCTCATATTCCCCAGAATGGGAACGTAGCAGCGGCTAGAGTAATAGACTTCCTCAGGATGAACCCACTCGAATTCTTAGGGACAAAGATGGATGAAGACCCATATGAGTTCTTAGAGGAGATCCAGAAGATCACCCAGATTATGGGGGTGACAAGAACAGAGATCCCAGACTTAGCCAACTAGCTAAAGGGGGTCACTCATATATGATTCCGTCAGTGGAAAGATCATCGGGGAGTCGAAGAAGTCCCCGTAAGTTGAGATGAGTTTATGTGTTATACCCTGAAAGCCCAAAGATCAAACCCGGGAATTGAAACGGAGAAAAATCTAAAATCCGGCACCAGGCACAGAACGAGTCATGAGGAGACCCATGAGAGGAGCCCACGAGTCATGATGTGACTCGTGGGGAGGCCCAGGGAATGAATTTGAACTTGAGAAATGAGACCCCCATGGGCATGACCATGACTCATGATAAGGCCCCATGAGTCGTTAGGTTAGTCGTGGGGTGGGTGAGTAAGAAAAGAGAAGAAGAGAGGTAGTGTACTCGATGAAAGGACCCCAACAGTCGTGGTCAATCCCCCGATTCATGGGGAGGGTCGTGGCCAAGAAGGGATTGATTTTGTTTAAGTTAGGGCAGCGCATATCACGAATGGTGACCACGAGTCGTGATCACCTGGTCATGAGTCATTATGTCTTCTGTTATGAGCCCAGGAGACCTGTTGAGCAGTGTACTTCACGGACGAATCCATGAGTCGTGGTCCAGGGTAACGAGTCGGTAGGTCCCCCGTTGGGACCATCTAGCAGTTATTTTCTGCGAATTTAGTAAGAGCTTTTTTGTAATTCCTAAGATCCTAAGACCTAAACTACATTGTTTTGAGTTATAAATAGTGACTTTTAAAGGGTTTAAGTTCATTTTAGGCCATTTTCATATTCATGCATGCAAGAGTGATAGACTAAAGAGGTGATTAAGGCAATACCTCAAGGTTTTCTTCAACTCCTTCTTGGGCATTCAACAAAGTGTTAGAATCAGCCATAACCAGGTATGTAAGGTTATGAATGGGTGTTTTCGTTCACACCCATGCCCAATCTCTCCTAAGTCATGAAGTTTGTTCAAAAATCATATGGGGTTTTAACTTAAATCTTGTGGAATTCTAATGATCTATCAATGGATTATTATTCTTTGTGATTTACATCATATTTTATGAATTGTGATCAGATTCTACAACTATTTTGATTATAAATTTATTGATTTCGATTCCTACTAAATTGTGCCTAATTATGCATGTTCTATGATGAATCGAGTTATGATCTTTACCTTAATTGTGCATATTCATAAACCTATCATGAGTTATGAGTTATAATATGGATTTATTCAAATGCCCATTATAAATTTATGATTGACACAGTCTATACATGATCTACAAGCATGCATGAATCCCATGATTTACTAATTATATTTCTGGTCCACTCACGAGCCTTACCCTCATGGCTAGTTCACGTATTTACAAGCATGTTTATGATATCACGATTTAACTAGCTCATGAATTTCATGCATATTATACTATGAGCACTATATATGTTTTGGGAGTAGTATTTAACACTGAGTAGGTTCGTGGCCCAGGTTTTGCCCCGAATTTCAGAACTACGTGCCACCGCAGGACATGATGGGACCTCCCTTGTGACTATCCCTTTTTCCAAATGAGCCCTTTAATGTGTGATATTACGCCCTTCATGGATATACCCTTGGCAAGGTACGGACACCCTTCCGACTAGGTATTTACAAGTTGGGCTCCATGTGTGCTCATATGGGGTATATGGGGTATGTCGGTTATAAGAATCTCTCATTGTTCCTCGTGTTTTATGAATTGATATGCTTATGTTATTTTGCTCAAGTAATGATTTAATTAAGTTTCTCTCATGACTATGATAATAATGGTTTATGAACAAATTTTAAAACCTTGAGCCTTATGTTATCTTATGGTATTCATGTTACGAGCATGTTGTCCCACTCTTATGATTGTTTATAAGTTATTATGTATTTCTAAATGTCTATTTTACTTACCTTGCATACTTAGTATATTTTACATACTGACCGCATACTCTATGCTATATCATTTCATGATACAAGACCCGACTCTCAAGCTCAGCCCTGTCAGTAGTCCATTTCAGAGTTTAACATCCAGCCTTTTGGTGAGTCCTCATTCTTCGGGATCAAATGTTTCAGATATTGATGTCCCTTTTTGCCTTCAGTTTTGTCAGGTTAGTTGGGGATGTTGTCCCATCATCTGATATGATAGAGGCTTTCAGACTAATTATAGTACTCAGCCGTTATATAGTTTGTACATTCCGCTTATAATGCTATGTTTTGTTATGTTTATGTTTCCACTATATCGTCATCTTAAGTATTCCGCTTAATAATATGAAGTTAGATGAATGTTCATTCTAGGGGTCGACTTGGAGTCTCTCGGGGCTCCTTGTCCCGTGTTATGATCCGGGTCTATGTTCGGATTGTGACAAACTTGGTATCAGAGCAATAGGTTTGAAGTGTCCTAGGGTGTTTGAAAGATGCATTAAGTAGAGTCTTTTTCATGGGTGTGAAGCGCGCCACACTTATGATGAAGAGGCTACGAGACATTTAGGAAATGTTCCCTTCTTTCATGATCTATGTTGTGCAATGAAATGTCTCCTTATCCTTCTAATTCGTGCTATTTGCGATTGCAGAATCATGGGTCCCCAAAGAATGAATGGTAGGAGGAATGGAAATGGAGATGGCCACGAGGATGGAAATGGGAACGGGCACCAGCAGGCCCCACCAGTTCAGGAGCACTAGGCACCAGAGCCAGTTGCCCATGCTGAGTTTGGGGCCTCTATTCAAATGCTTGCTCATGCCTTGACCGCTTAGGTCAATCAGTAGGCTGTTGCATATGTTCTGCAAAATGGCAATGTAGCGGCGGCTCGAGTCTGAGACTTCTTGAGAATGAGCATGCCAGAGTTCCTCGGGTCAAAAGTTGATGTGGACCCATTAGAATTCATCGATGAGATTCTGAAAATCACCTAGGTCATGGGGGTAACAAATGGAGAGCGTGTTGATTTGTCCTCTTATCAGTTGAGGTGGCACATATCTAGTTTAAGCAATGGAGAGACAGTAGGGTGGTGGGGGAAGGCCCTATAGGTTGGGAAGAGTTTCATGCAGCCTTTCTGAATCAGTTCTTTCCTCACGAGATGAGGGAATTGAAGGCGTCCGAGTTTGTAAATCTGAAGCAGGGTGACATGTCGGTTCAGGAGTACACTCTAGAGTTCACCCGCTTATCCAAGTATGCACCAGAATTAGTGGCAGACCAGAGGGCTCGGGTGAGCTGATTTGTGCATGGAGTGGCGGACTACTTGGATAAGGACTGTAGGATTGCCATGCTGCATCGAGATATAGATTTTCTTCACATAGTGTTGCATGCATGGAGCCAGTGTATGGAGGTAGAGAGAGGCCAAGAGGGACAGGATAGACAATTATGGGATTTCTTAGCCTAGATCTGGGGGTGGATTATGCCAACAGTCTCATCACAGGTCTTTTGGTCCAGCACCATCATCAGCTAGTACACCATCTAGATCACAAGGGGATCGGAGGAGCAGGGCTTCAGATTCGAGAGGCCAGGGTAGCATGCAGATAGAGCGCATTTTCCCAGCTTGTGCAAGGTGCGGCAAGAATCACCTAGGATGGTGCCTAGTTGGCTCAGATGCTTGTTTGGGGTGTGGCAAACTCGAACACAGACTCAGGGATTGCCCTTCGGCCAGATTAGGGGCGGCATATCCCGTATGCTAGTCGCTAGTTTAGATTCTCCAGAAGCACGTCCCTCTCAGTAGGGTGCCTCAGCTAGTTCAACCAGCGGTCAGCGCCAGAATAGTTTCTATGCCCTTGCGACCCGTCAGGAGCATGAGGCTTCACTGGATGTGGTTACTGGTATGTTACGAGTGTTTCACTTTGATGCTTATGCTTTGTTAGATCCAGAGGCTACCTTGTCTTTTGTGACACCTTATATTGCTAGTAGCTTTGGAGTTAGTCCCAAAACTCTGTCAGAACCATTTTCAGTTTCTACTCCTGTTGGTGATTCGGTTGTAGCTAGGCGAGTGTATAGAAGATTCCCGATCACTATATTGCATAAAGTTACTTCCGCAAACCTTGTAGAGTTAGCCATGTATGATTTTGATTTTATTCTTAGCATGCATTTGTTGTATGCGTGTTATTCCTCTTTTAATTGTAGAACCCGTGCGGTGGAGTTTCGCTTTCTAGGTGAGTCAGTCTTGGACTGGAAGGGTAGTTCGGTCGTGCCTTTAGGTTGTTTTATTTCCTACCTTAAGGCCAGAAAGATTATTTCTAAAGGTTGTGTATACCATCTAGTTAGGGTTAAGGATGTTGAGTCCGAAACCCCGACTATCTAGCCAGTTCCAGTAGTACGTGAGTATTAAGAGGTCTTCCCAGATGATTTACCGGGAATCCCTCTTGAGCGTCACATTGATTTTGGTATTGACCTTCTTCCCGACACTCAGCCTATATCTATTCCTCCTTACATAATGGCCCCAGTCGAGCTAAAGGAGTTGAAAGAAAAACTGAAGGACCTATTAGATAAAGATTTCATTAGACTGAGCAAGTCTCCATGGGGTGCACCAGTCTTATTCATCCGAAAGAAGGATGAATCCCTTCGGATGTGTATTGACTATCGACAATTGAGCAAAGTCACCATCAAGATCAGGTATCCTCTACCCAGGATTGATGACTTATTTTACCAACTTCAGGGTGCCAAGTGCTTCTCGAATATAGATCTCAGGTCCAGGTACCATTAGTTTAGAGTTCGGGAGAGCGATATCCTGAAGACAGCCTTCAAGACGCGGTATGGTCATTATGAGTTTATAGTTATGTCTTTTGGACTAACGAATGCTCCTGCAGCTTTTATGGACTTGATGAATAGGGTGTTCAAGACATATCTAGACATGCTCGTGATGTGTTTATTGATGACATATTGATATACTCACGGAGCGAGGAGGAACATGCGGCTCATTTGATGATAGTGCTTCAGACTCTCAAGGATCGCCAACTATATGCCAAATTCAGCAAGTGTGAGTATTGGTTGAATTCTGTAGCAGTTTTGGGCCATGTAGTATCAAGTGAGGGCATAAAGGTGGATTCTCAAAAAATAGAGGTAGTGAGGAATTGGCCTAAACCGGTGAACCCTTCAGATATTCGGTGTTTCTTGGGTTTAGCTATCTATTATCGGAGTTTTTTTTGAAGGTTTCTCATCTATTGCAGCACCTTTGACCAAATTGACTCAGAAGAAGGTGAAATTCCAATAGCCGTAGGCTTGTGAGAAGAGCTTCCAAGAGTTGAAGACCTGACTTACTTCAGCACTGGTGTTAACCCTACAGGAGGGTACTGATGGGTTCGTGGTGTATTGTGATGCTTCAAGGATAGGACTTGGGTGTGTATTGATGCAGCATGGGAAGGTTATAGCATATGCTTCTAGACAGCTAAAGGTTCATGAGAAGAATTACCCGACCCATGATCTTGAATTGGCCACGGTGATATTTGCCTTGAAGATATGTCGATATTATTTGTACGGGGTCCACGTGGATGTGTTTACGGACCATAAGAGCTTACAATTGTGTTCACGCAGAAGGACCTCAATCTACGGCAATGAGCTGGTTGGAGCTACTCAAGGACTATGATA
Organism: Datura stramonium; assembly: GCA_018107945.1. Lineage (NCBI taxonomy): Eukaryota > Viridiplantae > Streptophyta > Magnoliopsida > Solanales > Solanaceae > Datura > Datura stramonium. Next base: position 238,435 of record JACEIK010000955.1, on the reverse strand, counting down.
TGAGTGTGCTTTACTATCCGAGAAAGGCTAATATAGTAGAGGACACCCTTAGTAGACTCTCTATGGAGAGTGTGTCTCATGTGGATGAGTGTAAGAAGGAGCTGGTGAAAGATGTGCATCGACTTGCAAGGTTGGGAGTTAGGTTGATTGACTCGATCGATGACAGTGTTGTTATTCAGAACGGATTAGAATCATCCTTGGTGACTGATGTAAAAGCTAGGCAAGATGAGGATCCGATTTTGGTAAAGTTAAAGGAAGACGTTCAAATTCAGAAGGTAGAGGTCTTCTCCAAAGGGGGAGATGGTGTGCTTTGGTACCAGGGTCACCTATGTGTTCCAGATGTTGATGATTTGAGGAGCCAGATGTTGCACGAGGCTCATGGATTTAGGTATTCTATACATCCAGGTGCCACCAAGATGTATCGTGACTTACGGGAAAACCATTGGTGGAATGGCATGAAGAAGGATATGGCAAAGAATGTAGCAAAGTGTCCGAACTATCAACAAGTAAAGGTTGAGCATCAGAGACCGGGAGGAGTGCTTCAGGATATCAACATTCCTACTTGGAAGAGGGAAGAAATCAATATGGACTTCATCACAGGTTTGCCTCGCACTCGTCGACAATATGACTCCATTTGGGTTGTGGTAGAAAGGTTGACCAAGGCTGCTCATTTTCTATCAGTCAAAACCATGGATCCGGAAAAGGATTATGTCAAACTATATATCTGGGAGCTAGTCCAATTTCATGGAGTGCCCTTATCCATCATTTCAAATAAAGGTACTTAATTTACCTCTCAATTTTGGAGGTCATTTAAAAAAGGGCTTGGTACACAGGTTAAGCTCAGCACAACATTTCACCCGCAAACGGATGGCCAAGCAGAGAGGAAAATCCAGACTCTCGAGGACATGTTGAGAGCATGCGCGATTGACTTCAAAGGTAGCTGGGATGAGCATTTTCCTCTTATCGAATTTGCATACAACAACAACTATCATTCCAATATCCAGATGGCATTCGAGGCTCTCTATGGGCAGAGGTGTAGGTCACCCATTAGATGGTTTAAGGTTAGTGAAGCGGTGATGATAGGACCAGATTCGGTTCATGAGGCGATGGAGAAGGTTCAGTTGATAAGGGACAGGTTGAAAACTACCTAGAGTCGCCAAAAGTCCTATGCCAACATGAGGAGTAGAGAATTAGAATTTGAAGTCGATGATTGGGTATTTCTGAAGGTGTCTCCTATGAAGGGAGTGATGAGGTTCGAAAAGAAGGGGAAACTCAGTCCCCGCTATGTCAGCCCGTACCGAATCATGAGACGTGTTGGCAAAGTGGATTATGAATTGGAGTTGCCCTTAGAATTAGCTTCTGTACATCCTGTATTCTATGTATAACTTTTAAAGAAGTGTTTGGGTGATCCAGCTCGGTTGTCCTGGTGGACAATGTTGGTGTGAAAGACAACCTCAATTATGAGGAGGTCCGGTAGAAATACTGGATCGTCAGGTTCGAACGCTAAGGAACAAGGAAGTAGCTTCAGTTAAAGTATTATGGAGGAATCAGCATGTTGAGGGAGCTACGTGGGAAGCCGAAGCGGATATGATGGCTAGATACCCCCATTTATTTTCTACCGGCTCAGTTCCAACTTGAAGTATCAGTTTTGCACTAAAACTCTATTTAGTTTTCATGTTCAGTTCATGTGCCCAAGTTTCTTTTATGTATATGGATGTATGTATGATTTGTGAATTCAGTTCAACTATGTAGTTTGAATCGGTGATAGTCATACCGTCAGTTTTTGGTTTAAATGATCAGTATACGAATATGATAATTGCATTTCTCTGCCTTTCTGTATGTTTTCCAACATTTGAGGATGGATGTTCGCAAGGATGAGATATTGTTATGCCCCGGAAGCCCAAAGATAAGACCCGGGAGTTGAAATGGAGAAAAACCTAAATTCTGGCACCAGGCACAAAACGAGTCGTGAGGAGACCCGTGAGAGGAGCCCACGAGTTGTGATGTGACTCGTGGGGAGGCCCAAGGAATAAATTTGAACTTGAGAAATGAGACCCCCACGGCCATGACCACGACTCGTGGTCAGGCCCCACGAGTCATTAGGTCAGTTGTGGGCTGTGTGAGTAAGATAAGAGAAGAAGAGAGGCAATGTACTCGACAGAAGGACCCCACGAGTCATGGCCAGTCCCCTCGATTCATGGGGAGGGTCATGGCTAAGCAGGGATTGATTTTGTTGAAGCTAGGGCAGTGCACATCACGGATGGTGACCACGGTCGTGGTCACCTGGTCACGAGTAATTATGTTTTCCGTTATGAGCCCAGGAGACCTGTTGAGAAGTGTACTTCACAGACGACTCCACGAGTCATGGTCCAGTGTAACGAGTCGTTAGGTCCCCCATTGGGACCATCTGACAGTTATTTTTTGCGAATTTAGTAAGGGCTTTTCTGTATTTCCTAAGATCCTAAGGCCTAAACTACGTTGATTTGAGTTATGAATAGTGACTATTAAAGGGGTTAAGTTCATTTTAGGCCATTTTCATCTTCATGCATGCAAGAGTGATAAACTAAAGAGGTGATCAAGGCAATACTTCAAGGTTTTCTTCAATTCCTTCTTGGGCATTCAAGGAAGTGTTCGAATCAACCATAACCAGGTTTGTAAGGTTATGAATGAGTGTTTTCGTTCACACCCATGCCCAATCTCTCCTAATTCATGAGTTTGTTCAAAAATCATATGGGGTGTTAACTTAAATCTTGTGGAATTCTAATGATCTATCAGTGGGTTATTATTCTTCATGATTTACATCATATTTTATGAATTGTGATCAGATTCTACAACTACTTTGATTATAAATTTATTGATTTCGACTCATACTAAATTATGCCTAATTATGCATGTTCTATGATGAATCGAGTTATGATCTTTACCTTAATTGTGGATATTCATAAACCCATCATGAGTTATGAGTTATAATATGGATTTATTCAAATGCCCATTATAAATTTGTGATTGACACAGTCTATGCATGATATACAAGCATGCATGATCTACAAGCATGCATGAATCCCATGATTTACTAATTATGTTTTTGGCCGACTCACGGGCCTTACCCTCATGACTAGTTCACGTATTTACAAGAACATTTATGATTATCATGATTTAACTAACCCATGAATTTCATGCATATTATAATATGAGCATTATATATGTATTTAACATCGAGTAGGTTCGGGGCCCAGGTTTTTCCCCAAATCTTAGAACTACATGCCACCGTAGGACATGATGGGACCTCCCTTGTGACTGTCCCTTTTCCCACATGGGCTCTTTCATGTGTGATATCACGCCCTTTATGGTTCTACCCTTAGAAAGGTATGAACACCCTCCCGACTAGGGATTTACAGGTCGGGCTCCCTATGTGCTCATATGGGGTATGTCAGTTATAAGAATCTCCCATTGTTCCTCATGTTTTATCCATTGATATTATTACGTTATTTGTCTCAAGTGAATATTTAATTAAGTTTCTCTCATGACTATGATAATGAATGGTTCACGAACAAATTTGAAAATTTTGAGCCTTACGTTATCTTATGGTATTCATGTTACGAGCATGTTGTCCCACTCTTATGATTGTTTATAAGTTTTTATGTATTCTTAAATGTCCGTTATACTTACCTTGCATACTCAGTATATTCCATGTACTGACCGCATACTCTATGTTGTATCATTTCATGCTACAGGACCCGACTCTTAGGCTCAGTCTTGTTAGTAGTCCATTTCAGAGATTAGCATCCAGCCTTTTGGTGAGTCCTCATTCTCTGAGGACCATATGTTTCAGATATTGATGTCCTTTTTTTCTTTTAGTTTTGTCGGGTTAGTTGGAAATTTTGTCCCATCAACCCATCTGATATGATAGAGGCTTTCAGACTAATTGTAGTACTCAACTATTATATATTTTGTACATTTCGCTTATCATGCTATGTTGTGTAATATTTATGTTTATGCTATATCTTCATGTTAAGTATTATGCTTAATGATATGAAGTTAAATGAATGTTCATGCCATGGATTGACTTGGAATCTCTCGGGGCTCCTTGTCCCGTGTTACGACCCGGGCCTACATTTGGGTCGTGACATTATGACTGCCTTCTTGGACAAGTTTTTTCTTACAGAATTGAGGGAGTCAAAGGCGGCGTAGTTCGTCAACTTGAGGAAAAACAATATGATTGTCCAGGAGTACGTGTTGGAGTTTACCCGGTTTTCCAAGTATACACCGGATATGGTAGCCGACCAGAGGGCTCACGTGAGCAGATTTGTGAACATTGTGGAAGACTCCTTAGTCAAGGAGTGCAGGACCTCCATATTGCACAAGGACATAGACTTTCACGATTGGTAATGTATGCCCGCAAATAGAGGCGGAGCAGGTGAAGGAAAATAAGAGAGAGGCCAAGAGAGCTAGGATAAGAGATTTAGAGTTCTTCCATCAACGGACTAGTGGTGGACACCGCTCATAATCCCAGAAGAGGTCATCGGCCCAAAAACCTTCAACAACCAGTTTCCTGTACAAACCAAGGGTAAGGGAGATCACATATCCAGCTTGTGAGAACTGTGGGAAGAACCATTTGGGAATAATTAGTTCGGACGCTTGCTTTTGGTGTGGCAAGCCGAGTCATAAGCTCAGACATTGCCCAGCAGCCAAGCGGGGTGAGAGTAGAGCCCTAACCACCTCTTTAATAGCTCTGACAACCCACCTATTTCAGTAGGGCGCATCTTCTAGTATAGGTGGCGGACAACATCAAAATTGCTCTTACGCCTTGTCAGCACATTAGGATCAGGGAAAATCGCCAGAAGTAGTCGCAGGTATGTTATTAGCTGATTGTGTTACTCTTTGAATGTTGTTAGACCCTAGAACCCCAGTATTGTGTAGGAAGTCCTTCGATGTATGTTGAGAGGAGATTGTCGATTCATGTTGTGAAATAGCTATGAGTATCAAGCTATCAGTGAAATTTAGAGGTGAAGGAGAAATTAAGAGTTAGTGGTTTAGCCCAACCTTAACAAAGATCCAAGAGCCTTAGAATGATTGCTTCAAGCTAAGGGGGAGATGATAAGTCGATGAGACAAGTAAAATCTTGATTGTGCCAGCGGGGAAGTCCCCACACTAATAGTTATGGGGTGCCAATCCCTTCAGGTTCAGATGATTTCCCATGTGCTCAGTTGAAGTTACGCTCTAACCATTCTTATATGCATACTTCTAGAATTTCTAGATAACCGCTTCATATAGCGATCCCAGTCTTACTCTGCGAATCTATAAGTCTCAGCTTCATGTCATAAACTAGCTATGTGTGTTAACTCATGTCTTCCAGTATGCTCAGCCCTCGAACTCAATCTTTAGAAATTGCTTTAGTATCTCAGAAGATCAGGTTACCTCATGTATGTGCTTAGTTTAGATGTCATGAATGATTCATTCTTATGAGTCCTTTACTTTCAGTCAGACTAGATACCATGATTTCTAGTTCAATCTCAGAAAGCAGTTTGAGAATAATATCTTAATCCTTACCATCTTAGTTCTAGTTTGAGGAAATAGTTTCTCCCCAGTACTCTATCTAGTTCCATGTCAGTTTCATGTCTTTGAGTCCCTCTCATGTCTTAGCATTCATGTATGATTCACAAATTTAGTTTAGAGATGCAGTTCAGCTCAAAGTCAGATACTCCATTATCATTCAACCCTTAGTGTTCAGTTAGCAGGATTACAACTCTTTCCCTAGACTCTCAGCTCAGTAACTCCGTCAGTTTTCAGCATCGAATATTCAATAGTTAGGATGGAATTTCCTTTCCTTGGCTTTTTCAGTATGTTTAGCACATTTGAGGAGGAATGTTTTTAAGGGGGAGATATTGTAACACCCAAGATTCCCTAAGATTAAACCCAAGGGTTCAAGCGGAGAAACAGGGAAATGTTTCTCAAGTCATCGTAGGAGTAATCCAGTGACCCATGAGGAACTTCACGAGTTGTTAAGTGACCCATGAAGTGGAGGATGGCTTGGGAAAATTAGTGGTCGGGGGGTGACCACGAGTGGAAGCCACGAGTTGTGATGTGACCCCAGGATTTGTCAAGTTCCTCGTGGCTTGACCGGGGGAAATCTCTTTGATGATTGACCGGTGGTGACGATGAGTTGGACAACGACCCGTTAGGTGTGGCAATGACTCGTCCTGTCCCTCGTGAGGATTGGAAGGATCCTTTTTCCTGTGAATTTTCTGGGGTGTTTTCGTAAATTCCTAATCTCCTATCTCCTAAGTGACGTCGTTTTGGGTTTCATCCTTGTGTTCCAATTTTATGTTAAGACCCTAATTTCTTGATTTCTAGAAAAGTATGCCTTAGGGTTTCAAGCTATACATGATTTCTCACATGTCTTCTATGGATTTCAAGACTCTCATAATAAGTAGCTATGTATGTATATGAAATTACCCCTAAATTTATGATTTATGTATATGATATGATAGTAGCATGATCTTCTATAATTTACCATGATTTCGGTATATATGTCAAAAGTATGATTTGAACCTATGAGTTTTCATGAATCTAGAACACATGATTTATACTACGATTTTTGGGTCTATGATGTTATGAATTTTGATGATAGAGTATGATCACAATTCTTTAGACTTTCAAGCCTCTTGATAGTAGGAAGTAGCCCGACTCAAACTCTCATAAATTCAGCATGTTATGATTAGTTGAACTCTCAGGTCTCTGATTAGCTGAAGTAGCCTAGACTAGGCGAATGATGTCAGCCTTGTGTTCCCCATGTTAGTACAATTGTGGTCCTCTAGACTCTCTGGTCCTTTGATAGTTAAAGTGGTTTCGATTAGTCTTAGGACATTCGCTTCAGGGTCACAGTTGCATGTGTCCTTTAAGGTCAGTTGAGAGTGGCACCTAGCACATATCAGGCCAGGGTCCCAGTATACACTAGGTCTCAGAGCCCCGTTTCACGCTAGTTAGGGATTCTCAATAGTTAGAGAATGTTTCCCTTAGTCCAGTCAGGGATTCTCAATAGTAGAGAACATCTCCCTTAGCTCAGTCAGGAATTCTCAATAGTAGAGAACGTCTCCCTTAGCTCAGTTAGGGATTCTCAACAGTAGAGAATGTATCTCTTAGCTTAGTCAAGAATTCTCAATAGTAGAGAATGTTTCCCTTAGTCCAGTTAGGGATTCTTAATAGTAGAGAATGCCTCCCTTAACTCTGTCAGGGATTCTCAATAGTAGAGAACGTTTCCCTTAGCTCAGTCAGGGACTCTCAATAGTAGAGAATGTTTCCCTTAGCTTAACCAGGGACGCTCAATAGTAGAAGAGGTTTTCCCTTAGTTATGATTTTGGTTATGGACTTCAATTCAGCTAAGTTATAGGATAGTTCAGTTCAGTCTTCAATAGTCATTTCAGCACCGCTTACGAGTTTAGTTATAGTCTCAACTCTCAATGCATGTATATGACCCTTATGCATCAGCTTTACTTGTATTTTTATTTAAACGTTTTCACATAAGAGTAACTCTTCAGTATTTATATATTTCAGATTGGGTCATTGTACTTCAATTTAGTTATGCATTCAGTTATGTATTCAGGTTACTTTCTCTCAGTATATTTGTATGTTTCAGTTCTTTTACTTTTCCCAGAACATTTCAAGTACCGACCGCATATTTTATGTGCTATACAATTTTATGATATAGATCTAGGTTTCCAAACTTAGCCTCGCGGTTAGACACACTCTATTCCCATCTCAGCTGTCAATGGTGAGTCCTTATCTACCGAGGATAAGATTTATGATTTTCCTATTTTAGTTTTATTTCAGTTTTAGACTCTAGGAGTTAGTTGAGGACTTGTCCCAGAAACTCATAGATTTAGTATAGGCTTTTAGACATATATGGATAGATTTAGCTTTTAATTCAGTGTTTATAATAGACTATATTCTTATGGTGATGATTGGACTTTTCCAGTTAGCTTTCGCTCAGTTATGATTCTGTTAGCTGGTATCTTGTTAGTATCATGCTATGATTATGCCATGGGTCGACTTGGGGCCATCCATAGTTCTAGATCCCATGTTACTGCTAGGGTGTAAACTCTGGTAGTGACAAACTTCAGATGTTGGCACAGACCATGACCGCACAGGTTAATCAGCAGGCAGTGGCCCATATTCCCAAAAAGAGAACGCAATAGCAGCTTGGGATTTCCTCAGGATGAACCCATTGAGTTTCTGGGGTCTATGGTGGATGAGGACCCACATGATTTTATTGAGGAGGTGCAGAAGATCACCCAGATTATGGGGGTGACGGGTGAGGAGAGTGCAGATTTAGCCTCCTAACAGCTAAAGGAGGTTGCCATTGGTTCCGTCAGTTGAAAGAGAGTAAAGCAGTGGGAGCAGTTCCCATGAGTTGGGATGAGTTCGTAACTACCCTATTAGATGGGAGGACAGAGCATAAAAGTGGTTTTGGCTCTGACTGCTACCTGTACCTAAAGTAGTAGCCTGTTAAGCTGAACTACCTGACAGAGCTACCGATATGGTAGACTGGGCCTTCCCCTATCCTGCTGACGGGCAATCTCTCAATCTGTGACCCAGTTGGCCACAACCAAAACAACCCTCTTTGCCTAAATGGCACTCACCTTGATGGTTCTTACCACACTTCGAACATACTAAAAAAGTGCGGCTGCTTGAGACATGGCTCTAAGACTGGGAGCCTGATGCTCCACCCGTCCAATCCTTGCAAGGCCTGGAAGAAGGAGCACTAACCGATGAGGGTGCTGGAGGTCTTTGTTGCTGTTGGGGGCTATTATTATCGCTTGACCTCTATTGGGAGTACTCAAACTGACCTATTCTTACCGGTTTACTATCCGTCTTTATCTCCTTCAGTTTCTTTTCCTCTATCTACTGGGCATGAATAATGATCCTGGAGATGTCCATTTCATTGATAAACATGGCAGTCCTGCACTCCTCAACTACCATATATGAAACTCCATTCACGAACTTGAGCATGCAAGCCCTTGGCTCAACAACCATTTTTGGAGCATTCTTTGACAGTTGGGTGAACTTCAAGTTGTACTCTAGCATTGTCATGTCATTTTGCTTCAAGTTAACAAACTCAACAACCTTATCTTCCCTTATTTCCCAGGTAAAGAATCTGTCTAGGAACGCAACCACAAACTCGTTCCACTTCACTGGGCCTGCACCAACTCGTCTCCCTTCCTTCCACTACTTATACCATATCTGGACCACCCCCTTCAACTGATAAGCATCCAAATCTACACTTCCAATCGAGGTAACACCTATGATTTAGGTGATCTTTGAACCTCGTCAATGAAGTCCTGCGGGTCCTCGTCTACCTTAGACCCTTGAAATGCTGGAGGGTTCATTTGAGTAAAATCTCAAACTCTGGCAGTACCTGTATATACCCATTGGAATTGGCAGGTACGACGACCTACTGGTTGACCTGGTTGGTCACCGATTGGGCCAGCATCTATATGGCAACCCTAAATTTGGAAGGTGACACCTGATCATCCTGAGGGGCTGCTGGAGCTGGTGTGGCTTGCCGGTTGGCATTGCCACCCCTTGTTCCGTTTCCTCTTTTGGGAGGCATCGTCAACTGCAAAGGATAGAGCACGAGTTAGGAGGACATTCTAGAGATCAAAATCTATGCACGATAAGAATCATTAAGCAAGGAAATTTTCCTAAAAACATCTCATAGCCTCCCTCTTATAAGTGTGTCGCACTTCACACCCATGAAAAGGACTCTACTTGACATGACCTTCAGACATCCTAGGACACTCTAAACCTAGCTTTGAACCAAGTATGTCACGACCCAAGTTTCCACCTTGGACGCAACATGATACTTAAGATCACAAGTGACCCTAAGCAAACCCATGGTAAAGCATAATTCTATTAAATCTGTCCGGTGTAACATAATAATTAGCATAAGCTGACTAAATAAATAACTAAATATTGAATAATAACAAAGATCTATTCAAACACTGAAATCCCAAGCTGAAATTTATCATAAACTGTCTGAAAGCCTTCTAAAGGAACTGATGAGTTACTAGGACAAACCCCTATATACCTCTAATGTTTGAAAATTTAACTGAAGATAACAATTGGAAATGGAAACTCTGGCCCTCGACAAATGAGGACTCACCACTGAAGCTGTTGAAGAATCACTGAGAGAAACTAGCTGCGGTGCTAAGGCTGGGTATCTAAGACTATATCATAAAATGATATAGCACAGAGAAATACGATCATTAATTTGAATGTACTGAGTATGTGAGATGTAACTAAAACATACATATACTAAAGAGTAGTAAACTGAACTGAAATAACATGCAAAGACTCTATCGGTAGAAGTATTGCATAGAGTATGAATATGATAGTCTGGATTGGACTGAGAACCCTGACTGTACTGGACTGTGGGAGAGCCTATAACTGACATATAACCACGTGAGCTGGACGTGGAGTTCGATATATACACCCCATCAAAGAGAACCCACTATACCTTGCCAAGGTATAGTGACTAAGCTATTGATCACTATCTAGGGGCCCATTCGGGCTAATATCCTATGGTGGTATGTAGTTATAGGAACCTGGGTGCACTGAACCCTGGCCCGTTCGGTGCTAAGTACTACTCACACTGGAATCTAATTTCATCTAACTGTGCTGATAGCTCAAAATTGATGTCTAAAGGCTAAGTCAGGACTACTTGTCTGGAAGTGTCTTGAGAGCCTATGGACTTGAAGGGAACAGTGTTCTAAGACTTCTCAGAGCTGCTTTATCTGAAAGTGTCTTGACAGTCTAAAGAACACCGAACATGCTGATAAACTGATACTACTGAATATACTGAGTTATAACAATATTACTGAGACTGAGCATACTAAAAGCATTGACTTTCCATTCAAGAATATGTACTAGCATTCATAATTCAAATGAAAATATCATTATAATATAAAATTTATATCCGAGTTCTAAATCATGCAAGTTTTCTTCAAAAATCATGTTGGGGATTAGAGCTAGGAATGCAAACCGTATTAATAAAACCAAGGCATGAATTACGATAGTCATAGTCTTGGAAAACTTAAAGGATTATCAAAATGGAGAAATTCATAAGCTAACTATAGAAATCCTAGTTTTTTTAATCTTCTACAGGGCTGGAACTAATAAGATTTCTATAAGTAATTTTGGACACAGGAGTGAAGGAAAATTTCCTTGTTGAAGTCCCACATACCTGTAGAAGGATTTCTCTAAGAAAAACACTTGAATTCTGAGGAAAAGAAGAAGCCTTAGCTCTTGCTTAAAACAAAACCGTCTATGTTTCTACATTCTAATTTTGGACACAAGAGTGAAAGAAAATTTCCTTTTTGAAGTCCCACATACCTTTAGAAGGATTTCTCTGAGAAAAGCACTTAAATTATTAGGAAAATAAGAAGCCCTGGCTTTTGTTAAAACAAAATCGTCTAAGTTTCTACGTTCTAATTCTGTGAGATTGGGATAGAATGAGAGCAAAAATTAGATCAACTCCCTTAATTCCCCTCTAAACGCACCCCAAAATGATGTAGTTAAGGAGTTAGGAGCTTAAGATTTGACAAACATACCCTTGAGTAATCATTTCAAAATTTGATTGTCTAGATCCAACGAGCCTTACAATGAGTCATTGGTTGTAACAACATCTCGTTGGAACTAGTCGTTGGTTCTGGGCTTGGGAAGCCAGTTTTTGGATACTGACCAATCGACAAACAAGACGACTCATTGGATGTAACAATGGGTCATTGTATCCAGTCGTAGTCATGGGAAGAATTTCGAACAACTTCTGAACTTCTTCCAATGGACGATACGATGACTCATTGGTTGTCAAAACGAGTTGTTGTCACTATTCATTGTCACTATTGGGAATTTTGAACATTTTTTGGACTTGACTAATGAATCGGAACAATGACTCGTTGATGGAACAACGGGTCGTTGGTTCCATTCATTCCCATTGGAAGTGGTTTCTAACCCTTTTATGGATTTCTTTAAATGACTCTTTACGACGAGTCATTATACAAAATAGCGACTCGTCGTCTGGCTCGTTGTTTGGGAGAAGATTTTGTTCATATTTTCGAATTGATAGGACGGGCACCACAATGACGGGTCATTGTACCACCCGTTGAATCTGAGGATTGAAAGCTGCAGGCCTGACAACGACTTAGACAATGACTCATTATTACTAACAACGACTCATTGGTTGAGCCATTCTGAGACAAAATTTTCTAGTTTTTTCATTCCAAGTCTGGGTTTGGTCTAAGGAACTCTTTTGGTGTTACAATAATATATAGAAAATCAAACAAATTCTAACTCCAAATATACTATAATCTACCTCAACCAAAGAACTTGTGTGTCAAGCTACTTTATTTTAGCCTTTCTTTTCCTCAAAGTTTTAGAATGTTCATAGTCTGTAAACAAAAAAATTAAGAGTATGTAGTCATATACTCTTTACTCATAGGCTTCGGAATTCAAAACCCACACCTTTCTCCCCATTTTCAAAATTTAATTCATTACCCACAGGTTATTATACCATCATCTAGTCCCACGATGATCACATTATCTTAGTTCATGAAGTTTCTGCTCCTTGAATCCCTTTTAACGCAGTTTTTGATGCTAAAAGTCTCAACTTTATCGAATTCTAGGTCTCAAGTTATCACAATGATGAACTAGCACATTGAATTTCACCCTAGGAAGTATAACTAAATAACCTAGAAGGTTAGAAATCAATAACTAACAACACCTATTCTATTTACCTTAACTTTTATAGTTCTAGGGTTCTAACCAACATTCTACCACTAATGACCCTTAAATGATTCTAGGGAGTGAAAGGGTTGATAGATGGAAGGTTTGGGTGGAGAAATCTTACCTTGAAAGAGGAATTTGCCCTAGCCTTGGAAATATCGCTCTTTAAGTCTCTCAGTTTGTGCCTTCGAATTAGGAGGTGAAAACATCGAAATAATTGACTCATACACATATTTTGCCTTGCGTCATCCACTGCAGCGAAAATAACCTTCACTGCAGCCAGCCCGCTATAGCAATCAGGGCTTCGTTATAGCAAGCTTTGGAACTTTTCCAAGCACTTTTATAGTGACACTCTAACCGCTACGACTGTTTCGCTGCAGCCGACATTCCATCGCTGCAGCAGTGTCCCATTAACCAGTAGGTCAGTAAAACTGCACATTTTTCCATCTCAAAATACAAAGTCTTTCATCAAGTCATCACAACACCTCCCAAATGTATACTAAGATGTAAAACGATGATACAAATTCACTCGTATTCTTCGAATTTTCTATGGAGGTCTATTTCACTAGGCCACCCCTTAAAAAACATAATACAAAACAACCAACATCAAGATTAGACACAATTCAGTTTTTAACTACCCCATTTTGAGTTTTCATTAGCTCATTTTCACTATGAGGACGCTATAAGGTTACTATAGCCCCTACCACTACATAATGACTAGATGGGTCGCTACATGACATACCAAAATTAAACCATTGTTCTTCCCCGAACAACAAGAAAAGAAAATGGGGAAAAGAATTATGTGACATAGAAATAGCTGAGGGTACTTGCTACACAGGTCTAATTTGGTCTCCAAACTGGCCTCCTCCACAAGATGGTTCTTCCACTAGACCTTTACAGATGTGATCTCCTTGGATCTTAGCTTGCGGACCTCCTTATATAAGATTGCCATAGGTTCCTCCTCATATGAAATGTTTTTATCAAGAAAGACCAAATCCCAACAAATGATATATGTTCCATCACCATGATACTTCTTCAACATAGAAAAGTAGAACATCATATGAACTCCAAACAAAGCTAGAGGCAAAGCTAATTAATTGGCCACCTACCCTACACATTGAAGAACCTCAAATGGAAAAATGTACCTTGGACTAAGCTTCCCTCACTTTCCAAACCTCATCACACCCTTCATGGATGAAACCTTTAGCAAAACTTGTTCTCCCACCATGAACTCCATATGTCAAACCTTTCGATCCACATATTCTTTTTACATACTTTGAGCTTCCAAGATCTTCTCCTAAATCTATTTAACCTTCTCCAATGACCCTTTCAGATGGTCGGTACCCCATGGCCTTACCTAAAAAGCATCAAACTATAACACCCCTAAACTCCCTAAGATCAGATCCTAGATATGAAGTAGAAACTAGTAGAAACTTAAATTTTCCCATAGAATGAGTCACATAATGACCCGTCCTATGAGACCACGAGTCGTGGAGTGACTTGTGGTGAGCAATCAACAATATAGATAATTCAATCCCCATGACTCAAGTGATGATTCATTGGTGGACTAAACGATCTGCCAAATGACCTGTTTTGAGCGACCTAGCCAAGGTCCTAAAACTTGTCAAATTTTCCCCAGATTCAACGGGCTATACGACGAGTCTTGGAGGGAGTAAAGAATCATATTGATAAGTCATTAGATGAGATTCTATAATTTTTCAAACTCAGTCCAGCGACCACGGATGGACATCATGACTCGGGATGTCAAAGGATGAGTCATCCTGACGAGTCGTGAGAGAAGATCAAAAGCTGGCTAGGATGCTTTAGTGACCACGAGAGGCCATCACGACTCGTGGCAGACACGATGACTTGTGGTACGACCCATTGTCATTGGGTGGTTAGATTTTTTAATTCAAGTTATCAAGGGTATTTTTGTAACTTTCATGCTTTTAACTTCTAAACTAGGCCATTTTAGGCTTCATTAAGGGGTTTTAATAGGCTATTCCACATTCTTTTTCATTTCATTGATCATTCAAGTAATTCAACCTCTCGCTCTCAAGAACACCTAGGGTTCTTCTTATCCAATCTCTTGGGTCTCAAGCTATTGTCAAGAAATCATCAAGCCCAGGTATGTAGGATTCTCAATAAGGGTTTCCTTTCACCCTTATGCCCAAACCCCATGTTTCAATTCATGATTTCAATATGAATGATAAATTTCATGATTTCTAGGGTTAGAACTCTCTCATGAAAAAACTCTCAATTCACTTGTGATATGTTTCTCTCATGATTCCTATATGTATTATGAAATATATTTGGATTGAATTCCTTGAAAAACTCCTATGACTCTCTATATTTAATTTATCATGTTTTACTGAAATTAAGTATGATTCTCATCAATTTCAATGCTAAGTATTGTGACTGTAAAATCAACATAATTTTCATTGCTAGTTCAAGTAGTTCAAATATTTAGTAATCTACATGATTCTTAAACTAGCCTATGCAAAATCTATCATGTGTCAAGTATGATTATGAGCACCCATGAATATTTTGGGAGAGTTTTAACACCGAGAGGATATGAGTTCAGATAACCTAGGGCCCATAACTACATGCCATTATAGGTATGAAGGGGTCCTCGCCAGAGAGTGTCTCTCTTGCCCAAATGGGCTCATGAGTGAATTCATGCCTTCATGGTTCTTATTCTTGGGAAGGTATGAATACCCTTCCGACTAGTATTACAGGTTGGGCTCCATGATGCTTACTTGGTGTATGTTGGTTATGAGAATCTCCCACTTTCATGTTTTATGATGCATTGACTTATAGTATTTTGTATATGGCCCATTGATCAGTTTATGAACCTAATAATTTTAGACATTCTCAGCTCAATGTTTTCATTTTAAAACCTTAGGTCATTGTATTTAAGTTTATGATAAAATCTCATATTTTATGACTCTATCACGATCATGATTTTAAGCATAATGCCCTTACTCTCATGTTTAACTTATTCTGCATACTCAGTATATTCAAAGTACTGACTGCAGATTTTGTGCTATATCATCTCACGATATAGGTTTAGGTGTTCAGTCTCAGCCCTATTGATAGCTAAGCTCTGATCTCCAATCAGCTTTGAGTGGTGAGTCCTCATCATCTGAGGGCAAGAGTTTATTTATTCTTTCCTAGTCATTTCAGTTTTCATATTATGTATAGTTAGTGGGAACCTGTCCCTTTAGCTCATTAGATGTTTAGAGCCTTTAAGACTGTTATGTTTAGGTGTTCAACGAGTTGGCTTATGTTGTCTCAGTTTTACATTCCATGATATTTTAGTCTTATTTTGTTCATGAAATATCTCATGATTTGCTTTCTCTTAGTTTGTTAATTTATGTTTATGTTATGCTTGTACCATGGGTTAGCTTGGAGTTACTCGTGGCTCTAGGTCCCGTATTACATCTAGGGCCTCGACTCAGGTCGTGACAAACTTGGTATCAGAGCATCGGGTTTAGGAGTGTCCATGGATATTTGAAAGCCACATTAAGTAGAGTCTTTTTCATGGGTATGATGTGCGACACACTATGAGGAAAAGGCTACGAGGCATTTTTAGGAAACTTTCCTTCTTTTATGATTTTGTATCATGTGACAAAGTCTAACTCCCTTTACTCTCCTAACTCGTTCTATACGCATTTACAAAAAATGCCTCCTAGAAAAGCTAACAAAAGGAGAAATTGCAACGGGAACCATCCATCCCCACCAGCTCCAGCATACCCTTTGAATGAACAAGTTACCATCCGGAGTATAGGGCTGCCTTCTAGATATTGCACATGCCATGACGGCTCTGGTTAATCAGCAGGCGGTTGCACCCATGAATCCTCATGGGAAGTGGAAAATGTGTGAGACTTCACCAGGATGAACCCACCAGAGTTCCAAGGTTCGAAGGTGGACGAGGATCCACAGGAGTTTATTGATAAGATCTAGAAGATCACTCAGATCATGGATATCATTAGGGAGGAGAGTGCAAACTTGGCATCTTATCAGCTGAAAGGGGTAAGGGATTCTATGTCCGAAACTCTGACTCTTCAGTCAGTTCCAATTGTTCATGAATTTCTAGAGGTGTTCCCAAATGATTTACCTGGAGTCCCTCCAAATTGAGAGATTAACTTTGGGATAGACCTCATTCCTGATACGAAGTCCATATCCTTTCCTCCCTACAGAATGGCTCCAGCTGAGCTTATGGAGTTGAAGGAATAGCTTAAGATCTCTTAGATAAGGGTTTTATCAGGCTCAGTAAGTCCTCATAGGGTGCTCTAGTCTTTTTCATGTGGAAGAAAGATGATTCTCTTAGGATGTGCATTGGCTACCGCCAATTGAACAAAGTCACAATCAAGAATCATTCCCAGGATTGATGACTTGTTCGATCAGCTTCAAGGTACTAGTTGCTTTATTTTAGTGTTTTGTTATCGTTTTATGTTCTATTCGGGGCAACAAAGGTTGTGCTCTACGAAAACAGAATTGAAATTTTTTATTCAAAATGAAAATTGAAGTATGATACTTTTCTGATATCTGATAATTCTATATCGGGAACATATAAAAATAATATATATCCATCTAACAATTTCTCTTGGGATAGACCTTAGATTTGGCTCTCATCAAATCAGAGTCAGAAAGTGTGACATTCTGGGAAAAGCCTTCAGGACTCGGTATGGTCACTAAAAATTTTTAGTTATGTATTTTGGGCTAACGAATGCTCCTAAAACTTTTATGGATTTGATGAACAGGGTATTCAAGTAGTATTTTGATATGTTTGTCATTATCTTCATAGAAGGTATCCTTATATACTCCTAAAGTGAGGAGGAGCATGTTGATTATTTGAGAATTATACTACAGACTCTTAAGGACTGATAGTTCTTTGCTAAGTCAAGCAAGTGTGAGTTTTGGCTGAAGTTAGTTTGCATTTCTTGGGCATGTGGTGTCTAGTGAGGGTGTTTAGGTAGACTATCAAAAGATTGAGGTGGTGAAAAACGGGCCTAGACCTGTCTCTCCCATCGACATTAGTTTCCTCAAAAGAAGTCCAAATTTCAGTGGTCCGATGCTTATGAAAGGAGCTTTTAGAAGTACTCGACCCATTTTTGCTCCGATCTTGACCCTGCTAGAGGGCATGGATGGCTTTGTAGTGTATTGTGATGCCTCAAGAGTTTCCCTCGGGTGTGTGCTGATGCATCATGGTAAGGTCATTACTTATGCTTCTAGACAACTTAAGACTCATGAGAAGCCCGACACATGACCTTGAGTTAGCAACAGTAGTGTTTGTCTTGAAGATTTGGAGAAACTTTTTGTACGGGGGGAATGTTGATGTGTTCACGGACCAAAAGAGTCTTCAGTATATGTTTAGTTAGAAGGACTTGAATCTTGAACAGAGAAGATGGCTTGAACTTCTAAAGGATTACGATATGAGTGTTCTTTATATCCGGGTAAGGACAATGTAGTAACTGATGCCCTTAGTAGGTTATCCATGGGGAGAGTGTCTTATATGGAAGATGCAAGAAAGGCGTTGGTTAGAGATGTACACAAGCTTTTTCTCTTAGGAGTTATCCTTATGGATTCGATAGATGGTGGTATCACCGTTCATAATGGTTTGAAATCTTCATTAGTGGCGGAAGTTAAGGTGAAAAAAGATGAGGATACTATTTTGGTTAAGTTGAAGAAGCAGTCCAAAAGAATATCAAGAAGATCTCCACAAAATGGTGCAGGGTTCCACATAGTAGCATGAAAAGTTACCTTTTTTCTTTATTGGTTATCGCACTACTGTTCGCACTTTTATAAGTGCTCTCCTTATTTGTTGGTATATGGGATAGAAGCAGTTATACCTGCAGAAGTTGAAATTCCATCTCTTTGAATTATTATGAAAGCTGAAATTGATGATGACGACTGGGTTAAGACCTGATTGGGGCAATTGAGTCTGATGGATGAAAAAAGGTTTACATCAGTATGTCACGGACAGCTATATTAAAGAAGAATTGCACGAGCATATAAAAAAAGGTGCATTTTGAAGTGTGTCAACTAGTATTGAGGCACATCCTCCCCCACCAAGCTGAAGAGAAAGGCGAGTTCTCCCCAAACTGGCAAGGGCCATTCATCGTGAAGAGGGTGTTACCCAATGGTGCTTTATATTTGATGGATATAGAAGGTAAAATAACAGAAATGGCTATCAACATCGATGTTGTGAAAAGATATTATGTATGATTCTTATTTTCCATAATCATATTTTTTGCTTTGTACTTGATATTTAAAAGTTTGATATGACAAAGGAATTTGTCACGCCCCACCTTGGGAGGCATGACTGGCAACTAACTGACCTGGCTAGGCTTATGCACGTCTGGTGCCAGCCTATGACCCACTTTAAGAAAACAACGAGCTATATCTCGGTTGTAGATACAGCCTCCGGCTGACAAGACCGTATAGCCACCTATAAACGAAAAAAGATACCAACAACAGGCAACAGAGGGGATCATATGCGGGCCGACAAGGCCACCATGTTGTCTAGTTATAACAGAAATGGAGACAAACTGCTATCCTAGGCCCCACACGGCCAACATACGAAACATAACTGATTAAGTCCCCACACAGCCAACATACAACTAACTAACTGATGATTGTAGTCTGCAAGCCTCTAAGAGTACAAATAGTGGTCGGTACAGGGCCCCGGCCTACCCAAAATGCTATATGACTGGAATACTGAAATCTCTACAACCTAGAAACTTCGAATGAAAGGAGTTGTCCCAACTGTGGACTCTGAACAACTGTTACTGGTGATCCTGAACCCTGTCTATCTAAACCTGCAGACAAGTAATGCATCACCCAGGGGAGGGCGTCAGTACAATATGTACCGAATATGTAAGGCAATAGATAAGTTGATAAAGATTGGAAGTGAATAGAAAGAAGGGCAGAAAGATTAAC
>JACEIK010000955.1:205740-216379 GCA_018107945.1 Datura stramonium | reverse complement strand
AGTAGGCCTTCTAAACATTAAAACTTACGGGGTGTAACATCCTCCCCCCCCCCTTAGGAACATTCGTCCTCGAATGTCACTTTGGCTCACGGGAGTCTAACTCTTTTAACTACAATTCTGAAAAAATTTCGGCAGAGTCTCCCCGTAATATGGACTATTTGAAAATCCTAAAATGTAGAAAAGTCCAACGCAGGTACTTCTTTTCATGAACCTTTAGCTTCCCGGAAGCATATGTTATAACCTTACTATGTTGCATCAATACACAACCAGGGCCGGTCCTCGAAGTGTCACAATATACCACAAACCCATCAATACCCTTAGGTAGGGTCAAAATCGGTGTTGAGGTGAGTCGAGTCTTCAACTCTTGGAAGGTCCTCTCATAAGCCTTCGACCATTGGAATTTCACTTTCTCTTAGGTTAGTTTGGTCAACGGTGCTGCAATAGATGAAAACCCCTCAACAAACCTCCGATAATAACCAGCTAAACCTAAGAAACTCTTGATATCTTAAGGGATCACTGGTCTAGGCCAATTCTTCACCGCTTCTATCTTTTGAGAGTCCACCCGTACACCCTCACTTGACACCACATGGCCTAAAAATGCCACTGAATTCAACCAAAACTCGCATTTGCTAAGCTTAGCATATAACTGGCGATCCTTGAGAGTCTATAGCACCACTCTCAAATGAGCGGCATGCTCCTCCTCGCTCTGAGAGTATATTAGAATATTATATATGAAACACAATCATGAACAAATCCAAGTATGACTTGAACACCCTGTTCATCAAATTCACAAAAGCTGCAGGAGCATTCTATAGTACAAAAGACATAACTACAAACTCATAGTGACCATACCGAGTCCTGAAGTCTGTCTTCGATACACTCCTGAACCCTAAGCTGATGGTATCCGGACCTGAGGTCTATCTTTGAAAAGAATTTAGAACCATGAAGCTAGTCAAACAAATCATCAATCCCGGGGAAAGGATACCTGTTCTTGATAGTAACCTTTTTCAATTGCGATAATCAATGCATATTCGAAGGGAACCATCCTTCTTGCGGACAAAGAGAACCGGTACACCCCATGAAAATTTGCTCGGTCTGATAAAACCCTTTTCTAAAAGATCCTTCAGCTACTCCTTTAGCTCAACTGAAGCCATTCTGTAAGGAGGGATAGATATAAGTTGCGTATTAGGAAGAAGGTCAATACCAAAATCAATCTCCCGCTTGGGAGGAATTCCTGGTATATCATCAGGAAATACTTCTGTGTACTCACACACTACAGGAACTGATTGGATAGTCGGGTTTTCGGATATAACATCCTTAACCCTAACTAGATGGTACACGCAACCTTCATCTTTCTAACCTTAAGGTAGGAAATGAAGCGACCTACAGGCACAACTGAACTACCCTTCCACTCTATGACTAGCTCACCTAAAAATCTGAACTCTACTGCACGGGTTCTACAATTAACTGAGGCATAACATGCATATAGCTAATCCATGCCGAGGATAACATCAAATCCAGTCATGGGTAACTCTACTAAATCTTCTGAGGTGATTTTCTGAAGGATTGTGATAGGGCATTTTCTGTATACCCGTATAGCTATAACTGAATCACCAACTGGAGTAGAGACTAAGAAGGGTTTTGATAAGATTTCAGGACTGACTCCGAAACTACTAGCAACATAGGGTGTCACAAAAGACAAAGTATCCCCTGGATCTAACAATGCATATACATCAAGGTGGAATACTCATAACATACCAGTCACCACATCGGGTGAAATCCTGCTCCTATCGTGATGAGAGTGCATAGAACCTATTCTAGCGCAGGCCGATAGCTAAGCTAGTAGAAGCACTATGCTGGAAGGGAAGTGATGCCAGAGCCGTTGAACTAGCAGCTGGGATACGAGCTCCACCATCACCTGGTCTGGCTGAAGGGCAATCCCTGAGTCTGTTTCAGGGTTTGCCACACCTGAAACAAGCGTTTGAGCCAACTAAACACCTCCCCGGGTGATTCTTGCCACACTTCGTACAAACTGGAAAAGTGCGATCTCCCGCAGTGCTCCCCTGGCCCCTCGATCCTGACGCTCTATCTCTCTGATCATGTCTGATTCTGGATGGGACACTGACTGATGATGGTGTCGGGGATGATGACCTTTGTTGTAACTGAGGACGGTGACCGCCACCGGATCTCTGCTGAGTTAATCAAACACTATCTGTCCTGGCTCTCTTGGTCTCTCTCTCTCTCAGATGCACCGCCTCCATCTGCTGGGCGTGCAAAACTATCTAGGGAAAATCAATATCCTGATGAAGCATGGAGATCCTACAATCCTTGTCCAGATAGTCCACTGCTCCATGTATAAACCGTCTCACCCGAGCTCTTTGATCAGCCACTAGCTATGGTGCATACTTAGACCAACGAGTGAACTCCAAAGCATACTCCTAGACTATCATGTACCCTATTTCAGGTTCACAAACTCTGCTGCTTTAATCTCCCTCATCTTACGAGGGAAGAATCGATCCAGAAATACGGTATGAAACTCCTCCTAACCAATAAGGCCTACTCTAGCTGACCTGCTATCCTTCCATTGCTTGAACCAGATGTGTGCAACCCCTTTCAACTAATACGAGGCTAGATCGGTGCACTCCTCTCCGGTCACCCCCATAATCTAGGTTATCTTCAGAACCTCATCAATGAACTCGTGTGGATCCTCGTCCACCTTTGACCCAAGAAACTTCGGAGGGTTCATCCTTAGAAAATTTCTGACTCTTGACGCCACCGCATTCCCATTCTGAGGGACATGCGCTACTGCCTGCTGATTGACCTGGGCGTTCAAGGCCTAAGCTAGCATCTGTATGGCTACCCTGAACTCAGCGTGGCAACCTGCTCTGGTACATTCTCTTCATGGGCTAGTAGGGCTTGTTGGTTCCCATCTCTATTGCCATTTCCATTCCCGTTTCTTCTTCCATTAACTCAGCAAGGAGGCATGATTCTGCAAACGCGTATAGCACAAGTTAGAAGGATAGAAAGACATTTTATTGCACGACATAAATCATGAAAGAAGAGAATATTTCCTAAACGTCTCGTAGTCTCTACATCATAAGTGTGGCGCGCTTCACACCCATGAAGAAGACTCTACTTAACACGGCTTTCAGACACCCTAGGAAACTTCAAAACCTAATCCTCTGATACCAAGTTTGTCACGACCCAAACATAGGCACGGATCGAGACACGGGCTAAGAACCTCGAGAGGCTCCCAGTCGACCCATGGCATGAACATGATATCTAAACTCAAAATAATAAGCGGAAGTTTAACATAAAAATTAGCATAAGTCCGCATACATAACAAGCCAGAACGGGATCATAAATGACAAGCTGATTTCTACATAATATTCGAAAGCCTCTAACATACTGATGAGTTGATGGGACATCATCCCCAACTAACTCAACAAAGTCCATAACTGAAAGAACATAATAAACTAAAGGTAATTGAGTGTCTTCGAAGGATGAGGATTCACCAACACAGGCTAGACAAATTTGAGAGGGAAGCAAAACTAAGGATGCGGCTGCAACTGATCCCTCAGACCTGTATCATGAAATGATACAATATAGAGTATGCAGTCAGTACTTGGAATGTACCGAGTATGCAAGGTAAGTAAAAATGGACAGTTAAAATACATAAGAGTTCATAAGAGTAGGACAACATGATCATATGGTAACTATCATAATGTAAACATAAAGGCTCAAGATTTTGAGAAACAATGGGAGATTCTTATAATCGACATACCCCACATGAGCACACGTGGAGCCTGACCTGTAATTGCCAAGGGTAGAACCATGAAAAGATGTGTGATATCACTCATGAAAGGCCTATATGTGCAAAAGAGGAAAGTCTCAAGGGAGGTCCAATCATGGCTACATTGGCACATAGTTATGAGACTCTGAGGGCTATTCTATTTCAAGAAGTAGGCCAGCAATATCATCACACAAAACAAAAGTCACAACAAGTTCAATTCGGCAGAATCTTATGAATTCTTATATTAGAAGGGTAGAAGTACTTACTATCACTTGTAGACGTACTTATCTTAGATATGGATGATTTCTATGACTTCTACTCGCTAGGGCTCCATCAAACTGAGCCAATTTCAAAGATTCAACTCTATAGATATGTTCTTCATAGGCCTGGGATTCATTACCAAAGAAGAATTTGTAATTAGATATGATTCTATAGCCTAATTTACCTTTAATTTGTTGAAAACCAAATCCCCTAAGCTTCTCACTGCTCTTGGGAAATATTTTAAATGAATTAAACACAAACAACTTAAATACATATAGGGGAGGCGGTGCAGGTGGTGTACGAAGCCCCTCATATTGAGAAGGAGTAGAGGCGTGACGTGCTGCTCGCTTCATGGGATAGGGGTGTGCGGCCCGACTCCTATAGCTCCTGTCTCTGGATCCTTCCACCTGCTCGCTTGATAACACGTTCCCGCAATCAACCCCTTAGGGACATTCGTCCTTGAATGTAATTCAATCTCAAGAGACTCAATTCTTAGGCGTTGCCAGAAAATTTTCGGTAAAGTCTCCTCTGTAATATGGACTATCTGGAAACCTGAAGTGCAAAGAAGTCCAACATAGGTATCTCATAGGACGCTACAACAACCATATAGCATAGCTATACAACAAATAAGTGAGCAACCAACAACAATGATAACAAAAGCAACAAACAACATCTGAGAACTACCTTACCTCCACCGTAACTGTCTGAGTTGGTATGCTATCATCATAGGGTCTAGAACAAGTGAGGGTATCTAGACCTCATTTCATCCTCAGCTTCCCAAGTCATTTCCTCTACATTTTTGTTCCTCCATAAGACTTTAATGGAAGATACATCTTTGGTCCTCAATTTGCGGACATGTCGATCTAGTATAGCTATTAGAGCCTCCTCGTAAGACAACTCCTCTGTGACCTAAACATCCTCGACTGGGATAACCCGAGAAGGGTCTCCTGTGCACTTCCATAGCATCGATACATGAAAGATTGGATTGACTTATTCTAGCCCCGAAGGAAATTCTAACTCATTAGCCACTTGGCTTATCTTCTGGAGGATCCAGTATGGACCAATGAATCTAGGGCTAAGCTTGCCCTTCTTGCTAAATCACATAACCCCTTCATAGGTGAGATTTTCAGAAGCACCTAGTCATCAACATAAAACTTTAAATGCTCTCTAATGAGCTTAAATTTCTCTTCTGACTAATGTATTATGTTAGGTCCAATCAACCCTGACTCACCTACTTTAAACCATCCTATGGGGGACCAGTATTTTTGCTCATACAAAGCCTCATAAGGCGCCATTTTAATGGTAGAATAATAATTGTTATCATAGGCAAACTCAATAAGAGATAGGTGATCATCCCAACTTTCTTTGAAGTCTAGCACACACTCCCATAACATATCTTCAAACGTCTGAATCGTGCGCTCAGCTTGGCCATCTGTCTGGGGATGAAAAGTTATACTCAAGTTAACCTGCGTCCCCAAACCTTTCTGAAATGACTTCTAAAATCTAGTTGTAAACTGTTCCCCTCTGTCAGAGATGATAGACACTGGACACCATGCAGCCGGACTATCTCATTAATGTACAACTCAACATAATCTTCGGTTGAGAACCTAGTTCTAACTGGAAAGAAATGGGTTGATTCTGTCAGCCTGTCAACTATGACCCAGATAGAGTCAAATTTACGCTTGGTACGAGGTAAACCTATAACAAAATCCATATTGATTGCTACCCATTTCCACATAGGAACGACTATCTCCTGAGTCAGCTCAACCAACTTATGATGTTCAGCTTTTATCTGCTGGCAATTGGACACTATGCTACAAACTCAGTAATATATATCTTCATCCCATGCCACCAATAGATCCCTTTTATACCATGATACATTTTTGTCGAACTCGGGTGAAGAGAAGTGTTTTCTATCCCATATTTAGTGTACTTTGGAGCATTTTTGTACACTCATAGTATATAGTATATACATAAGCAGGGAAGAAAATAAGTTTATACAAGGTATGAACACCTAGAGCTGAAGATAAAAATAAGATATTTCTTGCGAGAGGAATTAAGTTTGGACATCTTTTCAAAAGTAAAAGAAAGTTAATGAACCAACCATGTAAATGCTCGAATAAATCTAGGAAATCATCTCTATAAGGTTTTCATGTCTCAGCTTTCCAACCAACTGCATCTTCTGTGTGAATTCCTTCTTTCTCAAAATATCCTCCCTCTTTTTATAATTGCCCAAAAACAAGCATGTCAAAACTGGCTTTTTTCTAATATAATCGGTATTTCTCAAGCTCTGTGATATAGAATTCTCAAAAATCTTTACATTATGTTATTTTAGGTATAATTATTTTTGGTGTATTTGTGATCATCAATCTATTTTCATTCATTATTAGATTTGATTATGATTTAATGTACATGTTAGGGTAGATGTATATCAAAAAAGATCTTTTACTAATATGCTATACTATTAATTTTTTCTTCCCTGGAAGTATAGCCATTGTTGTTTTGTGAAGGTAATAATTGTATTAAATTGCACTACAAAAGTGCAATAAAAGTGTGTATATCAGTAGGTAAATCCAAAAGTTACAACTGGTATTCCTATCTATTCCTGAAGGGCCTCTACGAAATTTATCAAATTTTAAGATTTCACTTATATATTCTTCTTTAATTTCTTCAATCTTTTCTTTGTCTGGTTTGAAGGATTTGAGCTGTAATTTGATGGGTGTGATAATATAGAGAAAGAGATGGATGTTGTATCATGAAATGTGTTTCATGTTTGATTGTTGATGCTGATATTTTGGTTGATTAGAATTTAGAACATGACGTCAAATTTCAGAGTTTGCGTTAGATGTTTGATTGTAAACCAGACTGTTGTTTCATGAATTTAATTCATATACGTTAAGAATATGATATGCACAAATCTGCACTTGCCAATATATTTACCATATAGCAGCAAATTAGCTATCTTATTTTTCGGGTAATAAATTAATCTCAATTTATATATTATATAAATAAAATCAATATATTAAAATCAATATAAATATTACAAAGATAATTAAAARATTTTGGATTTGTTAATTTTATTTTCCAATTATTGTCATTTTGGCTTGGATATTTTGATTTATTGCATTGACACTATGAATTTTTTTTCTCCTGTAGCTTGAAAGTCGCAAGGGCTGCTTCTCCCAGAAATTTGACTTAAAGGTATGTGTATTGATGCTTTTCTTTATCCTTTACTTCAATATTGTTTTTGAGTATTCATCTGCTTTTCTTATCTTAAAAACATTATATTTAAGTGAATGTGCATTCACGTAGAGTTGTTGCGAATGTTGTGCACTGAAAAAAAAAACTAAGAAATTAAATATATGACTTATATTTCACATTCAAGAAAGCTAAGGTGTTGTTGAAATGTCAAACAAAAATAATAAAACTGATTTGAATTCTAAAAAAGTTCACACTACTAAAAAGGCAAGGGTGTGTGAATTATATAAAATGATACAATCTGATAAAAAAATTCTTTTAGCGAGGGCACAGGCAAATGTTGCGGCAGCAAGTAGTAGCCACTCTTTTGCCAGCTCAAGCACTACCCCATTAGCTATTGCAGCATTCTCCAAAGTTGTGTCTGCTTCAAATAACCAAAGTTCTCTTATAGGTAAAGTAATTAGACAGACCACGATTCATGATCGTCTATATATAATAAATTTTTTATTAAGGTATCACTTTAATGTGTAGGATATAATTTTGGAGAAGTTAGCTACTTGGAAAATGTGCAACCAATAATGGATTATGTTATACTATAAATAGTACCTAGGTGCATATTCCACGGTGCAAAAAGGTTTGAGTATGAAACACCAGCCTTTTGTTGTCGCAATGGTGTCATTCGACTTATCTCGCATCAAGTTCTAACAAAATTAAGAAATCTATATTTAGAAAAAGCTGAAGAATTTAACATCTTCAAACTTACATAAAAACGAATAACAACATTTTTGCATTCACATCTCTTGAAATTAGTTATGACAAAGAACTAGCAAAAAGATATAAAGGTATATCCATATTTTGAGTTCAAAAAAAAATATATCATTTTATAAATGATTTAGTCCCGACTAATGAAAAAGAAAGAAATTTGCAGTTATATTTCTTTGACAGTGAGAATGAATTAAGAAATCGGATGGCTTGTTCAAACAAATTGAATGAATGTATTGTAAGAGACTTGATAAAAACATTAAAAATTAATCGATATACTATATTTCTAAAATCACTAATAGATATTCCACAACTATGTGAGTTTTACATCACTCTGAAATCTGATGCTGGTTTAGATAAAAGAATATACAGTTTACCAACTGCATTACAAGTTGATGGGATATGGGTAGAATAAGATCCTGAAATTTGTTTCTTACACCCTATATTCGTGTATATACAAACAACAATAAAAGTCAGTTAGTAAATTATTACTATGGATGTTATGATCCATTGCAGTATCTAGTGTTGTTACCCTATGATCAAAATGGATGGTATTGTGGTATTAAAAAATTAATCTTCTGGCTGCTTGTTTCTCTAGGAAAAAATACTGTGAACGTGAACAATTACTAAGTGTAATAAATATGGCTATAAATGACGGATTTTTTTATATAAAAGTTGCAGCTATGAAAAAAGGAAAATGAAAAATAAATAATGTTTCTTGCCGTGAATATTACTGCTACAAGATCCAAATGAGAGATGATGAAAGAAAGATAAGAAAATAAATATTTGGGATCTCAGTAACTCAGTTAGTTGGCTACCTAAACTTTTGCCTTTTTGGTGAGGGTTCGATTTTCCACCCTGTAATCCTCTCCCCCATTTCTTCTTCTACTACCCCAGATGTAATAAAAAAATAATTTTTGAAAAAAAATAAAAGAAAAAAATTAACACTAGATATGAGCAGAACCACACAACTCAATATTCCATTTTGTGAAGTCCTATTGTGACAATCTAAAACTTATGCAATTAAATTTTTTTTAAAAACTTATAAGGATACAGATAATAAAGAAACACATTTGATGAAACCCCAATTCCTTTCGAAGTACAGCAAACCAGTAGGCTGAAAGCTAGTGAAATCACAAAAAACACCTCCTGCAAAATGCATAGTTTAGCTATTAGTCTCACAAAGTCTTATAATTTAAAACTCTTATATCTAGCATCCAAGCCCACTTGTCCCATATAATAAAAAAGTTTCATTAGTTGTGCTTTGCGCCAAGACGACAGAACGAAAATGAAGCAGAAACAAAATTTAATCAAATGATGTAATTTCCATTACAGCGACACTATCGTAGTCGTCGGAGTACAACTGCCATGGTGGTGGTCCAGAATACTATGTAGGGCTTATAGATAAGGACAAATTGAGATGTAAGGAGGTTAGTGATAGTGCGACAAGTTGTGAATAAATGTCATGTTACCGAATGATGTGTTATTACCTAATTTAGTTGTTACCCGTTGATATTGATTTTGCATTATGTTATGTGAACTAATCTTAGTCGACTTATGATGCTTACCAATACATATGGTGTACTAATACTACACTTCCTACACCTTTTTATGGTGTAGGTTGTGGCAGGATTATTGAAGTTTCATGATTGAAGTGCCGATACTCTGCATCAACTTTGGCATTTCTTCGCGTAGGCGAGGCTGTGTTTTTTTTATTGTACATTATTTAGAGTTCTTGTACATATCTAGTTAGATCCTTAGAGAAAAGTATGGTTTTGGAAATTTTCATTATAAAGATATTGTTATACCCCGAGAACTCAAAGATCGGACCTGGGAGTTGAAATGGGAAAAACTGAAAATTTTAAGTTGCAGGCAAAATAAGAGTTGTTGGACGACTCATGGGACCAGTCCACAAGTCGTCAGGTGGTTCGTGGGGAAGGCTAGGGAAGAGCAGGAAGTCGGAGGATAAGGAGTCCCCACGGGCATGGGAATGACTCGTGGTCAGACACCACGAGTCCTTAGGTAAACCGTGGGGAGGAGGTGTATGAAAAATAGAAGAGGTCGACCAGTGTACTTAACGAAAGGAGACCATAACTATTCATGTCAGGCAACGAGTCATGGTGTGATTCATTAGGAGGAATTTTAAGGAGGCAGTGAACGTGACGAGTGGTGGCCACGACTCGTGGCCAATGGTAACAAATCGTTATGTTGTCCGTTAGAGGTTCCAGTGACCAGTTCAGACAGTGTACTTAACGGGAAAGGTGACGGATCGTGAGGACTGGCAACGAGTCGTCAGTCACTCATTGGGATCCCTGACAGTTATTTTCCTGTGATTTAAGTAAGGGTATTTTCATAATTCCTAAATTCCTAAGGCCTATACTACGTCGTTTTAACATCAGAGAGGGTGGTTTAAGAGGGAATAAACTATCCTAAGTACTCATTCATGCATGTAAAGGTTTGGGAAGGTGATAGAAGGGTGATCTAGGTGATTTCAAGGTGTTCTTCCTCAATTTCTTCTTGGGCAATCTAGGAAAGTTAAGAATCAGATAATCCCAAGTATGTAAGGTCATCAATGGGTGAATTCTTTCACACTCATGCTCCTACTCTATGATTTTACTTAAAATT
>JACEIK010000955.1:193177-205528 GCA_018107945.1 Datura stramonium | reverse complement strand
TCGAAATATGAATTTATTCAAATACCCATCATGATTTGATGATTTTCAAGTTATATGTATGATCTACAAGTATGCATGAAACCTATGATTTATGGATTATGTTTTTGGCCGACTCACGGGCCTCATGTCATGGCTAGATCACATACATTCAAGAATGTTTACAATTATCATGATTTAACAGGCACTTGAATTCATGAATATTATACTATGAGCACTATATATGTTTTGGGAGTAGTATCGAACACCGAGTAGGTTCGAGGCTCAGGTTAAGCCCCGGATCTCATGAACTACGTGTCACTGTAGGTATGTTGGGACCTCTTTCATGTTAGTCCCTGGCACAAATGGACCTTTTCATGGTTATATCACACTTTCATATTTCTACCCTTGGCAAGATACGATCACCCTCCCGACTAAGGTTACAAGTCGGACTTCATATGTGCTCATATGGGGTATGTCGGTTAAGAGAATCTCCCACTATTCCTCATGATTTATGCATGTTATGATTATGTATGTTGGCTCAAGTTATGTTAAGTAAACCACTTCTATTATGATTATGATTATGTTATGTTACGAATGTTTTGAAAACTTTGGGCCGTATGATATGTTATTATGATTTACGATGCAAACATGGCGTCCTACTCTTATGATCATTTATTAATTTCATATATGTTTTAATGTCTGTTTTACTTAACCTGCATACTCAGTACATTCCATATACTGACCGCATACTTTCTATGTTGTATCATCTCATGATACAGGTCCCGGTTCTCAGGCTCATCCCCACCCGTAGATAGATTCAAATTTTCTCTCAGCACACTTGGTGAGTCCTCATGTTCTGGGGGCTACATGTTCATACTCTATGTTATTTATTTCAGTTTTTGGATGTTGGATTAGTTGGGGTATTATCCCATCAATCCGTCTTTCATATTTAGAGACTTATCAAACTACATGTTGTATTCCGTCGTATTGTATAAGTCTTGCACTGGT
Source organism: Datura stramonium (assembly GCA_018107945.1). Taxonomy (NCBI): domain Eukaryota; kingdom Viridiplantae; phylum Streptophyta; class Magnoliopsida; order Solanales; family Solanaceae; genus Datura; species Datura stramonium. The sequence goes on along the minus strand of JACEIK010000955.1, from coordinate 204,541 downwards.
TTTTCCCTTATGTTGTGTTATGATTATATTATTTATGTTAATTCTTCCGCTCATGTGATTGAATTAGATGTATGCTCATTCCATGGGTCGACTTGGGGTCTCTCGAGGCTCCTTGTCCCGTGTTTATGATCCGGGTGTACGTTTGGGTCATGACAAACTTGGTATCAGAGCCATAGGTTTGAAGTGTCCTAGGGAGTCTGAAAGCCGCATTAAGTAGAGTCTTTTTTCATGGTTGTGAAGCGTGTCACACTTATGACGAAGAGGCTACTAGACGTTTAGGAAATATTCCCTTCTTTCATGATCTATGTCGTGCGATAAACGTCCTTTAGTCCTCTAATTCGTGTTATTCACGTTTGTAGAATCATGCCTCCACGTCAAATAAATGCCAGGAGAAACAATAATGGAAATGATCATAAGGGTTCCCACAATGGTGAGCATCAGCCAGCCCCACCCGCTCATGAGGAGCATGTACAAGAGCCAGCTGCCCACGCTAAGTTTAGGGAGGCGATTCAAATGTTAGCACAGGCCATGACGGCACAGGTTCAGAATCAGACCATGACACATTATCCGCAAAATGGGAATGCAACAGCTTCTAGGTGAGGGATTCCTTGAGGATGAACCCTCCAGAGTTCATGGGGTCAAAGGTAGACGAGGACCCACATGACTTTATTGAGGAAATTCTGAAGATCACCTAGGTTATGGGGGTGAACAATGGGGAATACGTTGATTTGAACTCCTATCAGCTCAAGGGGGTAGCACATATAAGGTTCAAGCAATGGAAAGATGCTAGGGTAGCGGGTGTCGGCCTGATAAGTTGGATGAGTTTCACACTGCATTCATGGATCGGTTCTTCCCTCGGGATATGAGGGAGCTTAAGATGGCCGAATTTGTTAATCTGAAGTAGGGTAATATGTCGGTCCAAGAATATGCATTGGATTTCACCCAGTAATTGAAATATTCTCCGGAGTTGGTGATGGATCAGCGGGCTCGAGTGAGCCATTTTGTGCATGGAGTAGCATATTACTTGGACAAGGACTGTCGAATCGCCATGCTTTACCGAGACATTGATTTTCCCCATATTGTGTTGCATGCGCAGCAGATGGAGGCAGAGAGAGGCCAAGAGGGACAGGACCGACAGCTACGGGGTTTCTTAGGCCAGGTTAGGAGGTGGACCATGTCAGTAGACCCAGCACAGGTCCATTGCTCCAGCTCCATCATTGGTCAGCACGCCATCCAAGTTCAGGGGAGACTAGAGGAGCAGGGCTACAAGCTCGAGGGATCATGGTAGCATGCAGGTGGAGCGCACTTTCCCAGTTTATGCGAAGTGTGGCAAGAATCATCTTGGGAGATGCCTGGTTGGCGCGGATGCTTGTTTCGGTGTGGCAAACCTGGACACAGGATCACAGATTGCCTAGCAGCCAGTTCTACCGCTTCAGAAGCACGACCCCCTTAGCAGGGTGCTTCCATTAGTTTAGCAGATGGTCAGCGCCAAAATAGGTTTTATTCCCTAGTACCTCATCAGGAGCAGGAGGCTTCGCCAGATATGGTCACGGGTATGTGGAAAATCTTCCATATTGATGTTTATGCCTTGTTAGATATAGGAGCTATTTTTTCTTTTGTGACCCCTTATATTGCTAGTAGTTTTGGAGTTAGTCCTGAAATTCTGTCAGAATCATTTTTCGTATCTACCCCAGTCGGTGAATCAGTGGTAGCTAGGCGAGTGTATAGGGGTTGCCCCATTACAGTTTAGCATAAGGTTACCTCTGCGAACTTAGTCGAGTTGTCCATAACGGACTTTGATAATATTCTAGGCATGGATTAGTTGTTTGCATGTTATTCTTTGGTTAACTGTAGAACCCGAGCGGTTCCGTTTTTTGGGTGAACCAGCTTTAGAATGGAGGGGTAGTTCAGCGGTACTTGTAGGTCGCTTTATCTCTTACCTCAAGGCCATAAAAATGATCTCTAAGGGCTGCATGTACCACCTAGTTAGGGTTAAGGATGTAGAGTCCGAGACCCCGACTATTCAGTCAGTTCTAGTGGTGTATGTGTATTCGGAGGTGTTCCCCGATGATTTTCCAAGTGTTCCTCCGGAAAGGGAAATTGATTTCGGTATTGATCTATTGCCCGATACGCAGCCTATCTCCATTCCTCCTTATAGGATGGATCCAACCGAGCAAAAAAAGTTAAAAGAACAGTTGAAGGACTTGTTGGATAAGGGTTTCATTAGGCCGAGCAAGTCTCCATGGGGTGCGCCGGTTCTCTTTGTTCGAAAGAAGGATGGATCCTTTCGGATGTGTATTGATTATTGGCAGCTGAATAAGGTCACTATCAAGAATAGGTACCCCTTTCCCAGGATTGATGATTTATTTGACCAGCTCCAGCGCGCCAGGTGTTTCTCGAAGATAGATCTAAGGTTGGGGTATCACCATCTCAGAGTTCGGGAGAGTGACATCCCGAAAACCGCTTTCAAGACTGTGTATGGACACTACGAATTTGTTGTTATGTCTTTTGGACTAACCAATGCTCTTGCAGCTTTATGGACCTGATGAACAAGGTGTTCAAGAAGTATCTAGACATGTTCATAATCATGTTCATCTTGATATTCTTATATACTCTTGGAGTGAGGAGGAGCATGCCACTCACTTGTGAATAGTGCTTCAGATCCTCAAGGATTTTCAGTTATATGCAAAGTTCAGCAAATATGAGTTTTGGTTGGACTCGGTGGCATTTCTAGGCCATGTGGTATCAGGTGAGGGCATAAAGGTAGATTCCTAGAAAATCGACGCGGTGAAGAATTGGCCCAGACCGATGAATCCTTCAGAAATTCGGAGTTTCTTGGGCCTAGCAGGTTACTACCGGAAATTTGTTTAGGGTTTCTCATCTATTGCGGCACCTTTGACCAAGTTGACTCAAAAGAAGGTGAAGTTCCAATGGTCGGAGGCTTGTGAGGAAAGCTTCCAGGAATTGAAGACCCGACTCACTTCAGCACCAGTGTTGACTTTACCTGAGGGTTCGGATGGCTTTGTTGTATATTGTGATTCTTCGAGGGTCGGACTGGGATATGTGTTGATGCAACATGGGAAAATAATAGCATATGCCTCTCGACAGTTAAAGATTCACGAAAAGAATTACCCGACCCATGATCTCGAGTTTGCCGCGGTGGTGTTCACATTGAAGATATGGCGGCATTACTTGTATGGGGTCCACGTGGATTTATTCACGGATCACAAGATCTTACAATATATGTTCACGCAGAAGGATCTCAATCTTCGGCAAAGAAGGTGGCTGGAGTTATTAAAGGACTACGATATGAGTGTTCTTACCACCCAGGCAAGGCTAATGTGCAGATGAACTTAGTAGGCTCTCTATGGAGACTGTGTCCCACGTGGATAAGGAAAAAAAGGAGTTGGTGAAAGATGTCCACCGGCTTGCAAGATTGGGAGTTAGATTGATCGACTCGACCGATGGCGGCGTTGTTATGCAAAATGGGTCAGAATCTTCCTTGGTGGTTGATGTCAAATCTAAGAAAGATGAGGATCCGATTATGAGGAAGCTGAAGGAAGCAGTGCGGGGTCAAAAGGTGGAGGGTTTTTTCCCAAGGGGTAGATGGTGTGTTACGATACCAGGGTCGCCTATGTGTCACAGCCGTTGATGATTTGAGAGTTCGAATATTGCATGAGGCACATGGTACCAGATATTCTATCCATATGGATCCACAAAGATGTATCGGGACCTGCAAGAAGTCTATTAGTGGGACGGCATGAAGAGGGATATTGCATAAGTTGTAGCCAAGTGTCCGAATTGCCAGCAAGTGAAGGTCGAACATAAGAAGGCTGAGAGGGGTACTTCAGGATATTAACATTCCCACTTGGAAGTAGGAAGAGATTAATATGGATTTTATTACAAGACTACCTCGTACTCGATGACACTATGATTCCATTTGGGTGGTGGTAGACAGGTTAACTAAGGTTGCACACTTTCTACTGGTCAAGACCACAGATTCAGCGAATGATTATGCCAAGTTGTATATTCGGGAGTTGGTTCAACTTCATGGAGTGCCCTTGTCTATTATTTCAGACCGAGGTACTCAGTTTACCTCCCATTTCTGGCGGTCTTTTTAGAAGGGACTTGGGACTCAGGTTAGGCTCAGCACAGCATTCCATCCGCAAAGGGATGGCCAGGAAGAACAAACAATCCAGACTCTTGAGGACATATTGAGGGCATGTGTTATGGATTTTAAAGGTAGTTGGGATGATATTTTCCCTTAATAGAGTTTGCTTATAATAGCAATTATCACTCTAGTATACAGATGGTACCGTTCGAGGCTCTTTACGGGCAGAGGTGTAGATATCCCATCGGATGGTTTGCGGTTGGTAAGACAGCTATGATAGGGCCAGATTCGGTTCACGAGGTGATGGTGAAGGTTCAGTTGATAAGGTACCAATTGAAAACCACTCAGAATTGTCAGAAACCATATGCCGATGTGAGGAGAAGAGATTTGGAGTTTGAGGTGGACGATTGGGTATTTCTAAAGGTATCTCCCGTGAAGGGAGTCATGCGGTTCGAAAAGAAAGGGAAACTCAGTCCCTGCTATGTTGGTCCCTACCGGGTTGTGAGGAGAGTTGGTAAGGTGGCGTATGAGTTGGACTTGCCCTCGGAGTTATCTTCAGTTCATCTTGTGTTTCATGTGTCACTTTTTAAAAAGTGTTTGGGTGATCCAACTTTGGTAATCTTGGTGGACAGTTGGAATAAAAGATAGCGTCAGTTATGAAAAAGTACCTGTAGAAATATTAGATCGTCAAGTCCGTAAGCTAAGGAACAAGGAAGTAGCCTCAGGTAAGGTTTTATGGAGAAATCAGCATGTTGAGGGAGCTACTGGGAAGCCGAAGCAGATATGATGGGGAAGTACCCACATTTATTCTCTATTGGCTCAATTTCAATTTGAGGTATCAGTTTTTGCCCTAATTCTCTAATCAATTTCCATGTTCAGTTCATGTGCACAAGTTTGATTTATGTTATGATAGATGTACGCGATGTCTGAATTTAGTTCAGCTATGTAGTCCTTTTCGGAGGTAGTCATTCCGCCAGTTTTGGGGTTAAATAATCAGTAATTGCATACGATGATTTCTTGTTTCTAAGTTTTCTATGTGTTTCTAACATTTGAGGATGAATTTTCCCAAGGGGGAGATATTGTTATACCCCGAGAACTCAAAGATCGGACTCGGGAGTTGAAATGGAAAAAACTGAAAATTTCCAGTTGCAGGCATTGAACGAGTCGTTGGACGACTCGTGAGACCAGCCCACGAGTCATGAGGTGGCTCATGGGGAAGGCTAGGGAAGAACAAGAAGTCGGAGGATAAGGAGTCCCCATGGGCATGGGAACGACTCGTGGTCAGACACCACGAATCGTTAGGTCAACCAGGGGGAGGAGGTGTATGAAAAATAGAAGAGGTCGACCAGTGTACTTAACAGAATGAGACCACAACTCGTCATGTCAGGCAACGAGTCGTGGTATGAATCGTTGGGAGGAATTTTAATAAAATGGTTCTAAGGAGGCAGTGAACATGACGAGTGGTGGCCACACTCGTGGCCACGCAGTAACGGATTGTTATGTTTTCCTTCAGAGGTTCCAGTGACTAGTTCAGATAGTGTACTTAATGGGCAAGGTGACGGATTGTGAGGACTGGCAACGAGTCGTCAGGTCACTCGTTGGGATCCCTGACAGTTATTTTCCTGTGCTTTAAGTAAGGGTATTTTCATAATTTCTAAGGCTTATACTACGTCATTTTACATCAGAGAGGGTGGTTTAAGAGGGAATAGACTAGCCTAAGTCCTCATTCATGCATGCAAAGGTTTGGGAAGGTGATAGAAGGGTGATCTAGGTGATTTCAAGGTGTGCTTCCTCAATTTCTTCTTCGGCAATCTAGGAAAGTTAAGAATCAGATAGTCCCAGGTATATAAGGTCATTAATGGGTGAATTCTTCCAAACCCATGCTCCTGCTCTATGATTTTACTTAAAATTTATCAAAAACTCATAGGGTTTTGTAATCTATTTATAAAAATCAAATGATTTAATTATGAATTTTGTGATTTTAAAATATTATAATAATCTATAGATTTTGATCATATTTTGATATTTAAATTGATTATAATATTATTGATTTCGATTTTCTAAGCAATTAAGCTTAATTATGCATGACCCATGATGAATCGATTTATGATCTACTATTTCCATTGTTGATATTTGAAAGTCTAGCATGATTTATGTTTCAAATATGAATTTATTTAAATACCCATCATGATTTGATGATTTTCAAGTTATATGTATGATCTACAAGTATGCATGAAACCTATGATTTATGAATTATGTTTTTGGCCGACTCGCGGGCCTCATGTCATGGATAGATCACATACGTTCAAGAATGTTTACGATTATCATGATTTAACTAGCCCATGAATTCATGCATATTATACTATGAGCACTATATATGTTTTGGGAGTAGTATCGAACACCAAGTAGGTTCGGGGCTCAGGTTAAGCCCCAGATGTCATGAACTACGTTCCACCATAGGTATGTTGGGACCCCTTTCATGTTAGTCCCTGGCCCAAATGACCCTTTTCATGGTTATATCACACTTTCATGGTTCTACCCTTGCCAAGGTACAAACACCCTCCCGACTAGGGTTACAAGTCAGGTTTCATGTGTGCTCATAGGGGTATGTCGATTAAGAGAATCTCCCATTGTTCCTCATGATTTATGCATGTTATGATTATGTATGTTGTATCAAGTCATGTTAAGTAAATATATTCTGTTATGATTATGATTATGTTATGTTACGAATGTTTTGAAAACCTTGGGTCGTATGATATGTTATTATGATTTACGATACGAGCATAACGTCCTACTCTTATGATCATTTATAAATTTCATATATGTTTTAATGTATGTTTACTTACCCTGCATACTCAGTACATTCCACATATGATCGCGTACTTTTTATGTTTCATCATCTCATGATACAGGTCCCGGTTCTCAGGCTCATCCCCACCCATAAATAGATTCAGATTTGCTCTCAGCGCACTTGGTGAGTCCTCATGTTCCGAGGGCTACTTGTTCACACTCTATGTTATTTATTTCAGTTTCTAGATGTTGGATTAGTTGGGGAGTTGTCCCATCAATTCGTCTTTCATGTTTAGAGGCTTATCAGACTACACATTGTATTCCGCCGTACTGTATAAGTCTTGCACTGGTTTTCCCCTTATGTTATGTTATGATTACGTTCTTTATCTTAAGTCTTCCGCTCATGTGATTTTGAATTAGATGTATGCTCATGTCATGGGTCGACTTGGGGTCTCTCGGGGCTCCTTGTTCCGTGTATACGATTCGGGTGTACGTTTGGGTCATGACATATATGTTTTAATTATTGAAGAGGTTGAAAAACTAATGTTTCCTATATGAATAGTGATTATCTATAATGACAGTTTTACTATTTAAAAAGGGGTTCTCCATCCGAACTAGAGTCGAGTAGGTGACCGCATGATCCGCTAACTTAGGTCGTGAAATAAAGTTTTGTCAAAATTTAAGTTCAAATTGACATTCAAATCATCAAAATATGATTTCATAACTTTAGGGGCAAATTCCCCAATTTCCAATATCCATACGCGGTTCAAACAAAGAATTAAAGGATATGTGTCACACTCTAAATCTACACCCTGGATACGATACAGGACCTAGAACCACAAATGGCTCCAAACTAACCCATGGCATAGCATAACACTAACAAAATTTGATTTAATGATAAAATTGAGCGGAAGCTAACTGAAATTATGAAACAACTACTTATAAATAATGAAGTAATCTAAGTTAAGTAAATAAATACGGAGTCTGATATTAAAATACAAAGCTGACATACTACCTGACTATATATCTAAAAGTCACTACTGACTGATGAGTTGCTGAGACAAGTCCCCAGCTAACTCTAGTCTAAAACTAAAAATAAGAATAAGGACATCTGAAATAAACATACTATAGCCCTCGAATGATAAGGACACACCAACTGATAGCTGATCAAGTACTTAAATGTGACAAATTAGGGGTGAGTCTGAATACCTAAACCTATATGATAAAATAATATAGCAGAATAAGTATGGGTCAGTACTTGAAATGTACTGAGTATATATGAGATATGCAATTGAAGTTTAAAACATGCTAGTAACTTGGATAAGTTTGTACTAACTACATAACTGACTGCATAAGCTAAGGTATACAATACCCCTATCTAAGATACATAAATACTGACATGACATGCTAGTTTGAAAATTGTTAATGAAAATATGAGTAAACCATTTTAAGGGTCATGTACATGCACTGAAAACTGAAGCTGTAACTATAACTGAAACTGAAACTATATTATGGGAGAACCTATTAACTAACATACTCCAATGTGAGCCTTATGGAGCTCGACCTGTAACTCTGGTTGGGAGGGCGTTCATATCTTACCAAGGGTAAGAAGCATAACCGGTGTGATATCACTCATAAGTTCAGGGGGATATTCACTACTAACGAGCACCCCTACATGATCCCATTGAGGTGAGGGAGACACTCTCAACCAACGAGGATCCCATATTCCTTGGGAAAAAGGGGAGATACTCTCAAATAATGAGGAACTCTTTATCCTATGATGGCATATAGTTGTGAGATCTGGGTGTGCTAGAACTCCGACCTACTTGGTGCAGAGTATTACTCCCAATTGAACATAAAGATACATACATACTGGTAATCTGAAACTAATGTTCTAAGATTAGTCAGAACTACTTTATTTAAAAGTGTCCTGAGAGAACCATAAACATATTGATCATGCTGAAATCATAAGTTAAATTCATAATGTAAAAATGCATACTGAAATCTTTAGAGAGTCATAAGTTCAAAACGGACCAAGTCTTTCAAAAATAATGATAAATCATGGGGCATGAACCTTTGAAATCATGCTAGTATCAAATCATGGAAATACATAATGCAATTTAGAGTAAACTCATGAACGCCATATACTATTCATCATAAGAGCCTTGAAAACATAGAAAAAATAAGGGAAATCATACATTGAATGAATATCCTACGACGTGATTTTTAGGGAATTAAATTTACTAGGATTTCTGAAAATAATTGGGTCACAAGGGTGAAAGAAAACCCTTGTTGAAGTCCCACATACCCTGAATGAAGAGTTTCTACCTACTGCTTGAGGGTCCAAAAATTTTGAGAAGAGAGCCCTAAGTGTGCTTGAGCTTGAGAGGTGGAATGTCCCTAATATTCCAATTTGCATCAAGAATCGCATTACAACCCATATCTCAGGGTTAGAATAATTAGCTTAACCTTAGGAATGAAAGAGAAGACTTACCTTGGAGGAACTTGTGATTGGAGATGTTTGGAGAGCTTACTTCCTATTCAAAATTGTGAAATTTAGGGAGAATATAAGGTCTAGATGTTTGGCTATTGTATGAGTAATGTTAGGAATGATTTCAAAATTAAAACATAAGATATATGTAGAAGTGTGTTCGGGACAGGGCTTGGCGCGTCGCACCAGCTATAGCACCGGCCTGATTCTTCTGCAATTCGGCCCCTGGCGCTCTACACCTGCCATAGCACCACTCTGATGAATTTTTTTTCATCTAAAGTTTGGTAAGGGCGCGGGGCACCTCCTAATGCTCCAAACCTGATAAAAAAATTCTCTGAAATTTAGGGTCGGGCGCGTCAATGCGCCTACCTTGACAGTGCCTTAGTAAAATACCTATAACATTCTACTCCGACCTCCAATTGATGCAAGGTCAGATGCATTGGAAACAAGAATCAAAGGACTTTAATATGATGTGTTGAATCACCCAAAAATACTTCATAAACTTGGAGTTATGGTTATTTAAAATTGACTCTTGTAAGAACTTATATGAAAACTCAATCGGTAGGAAATCCCTCAACTCAACTCTATGCTAGATGTTCCTTGTGACCTTAATTCGTATCCAATGCACTTCCCACACTTAAGAATTGGTCTTAACACCTAGTTTTCATAAAAAATTTATCAGGTTCGGGTCTATCTACATACCTATAATATTTCACACCTAGCTCAAAAGTTTGGGGCGTTACAATATCCCCCCCTTGGGATCATTCGTCCTCGAATGAAGGTCTTGATGATAGATAGGATCTAACCCTGAAACTTTCTAAATATTTTTATAGAGTTCCCTTTATTGGCATGACTAGCTCAATCTCTAAGTTGTTATCAGCAAACTAGTAATACTATCATGAGTCTAAATAGACATTGAAAAGTGCGTAGAACTAAAGAACTGTATGGGAACATAGTTTTGGCCCCTATTGGCCTCTTAAGGCATGAAGTAAGAATAGGACTTCTTTTTTCCTAAGCGACACGACTAACATGAAAACCCTTACACTTAGAAACACTTTTTTAACACCAACTACTCTAAATGCCACACTTATCATATCATTTACAACTTATAATTATCACATGTGCTCATATCAATACTAAATTGTGAGCCTAATAGCAGGCTTCTACCAAGTTCAAGCCTAACTCGACTAAATCTCTTGCATCTAAAGTTATCCCCCAAGAATACTACTTCTTCTTATCATGAATTTAGCCAACCTCGAGCTCTAATTTAGGATCCATTAGTCAGATAATGCAACAATCCATATGCATATCATCACACATTCAAGCCTATCACTATGATCATCTTATGGCTTCTTTGTGGCTTACACTATCTAAGAATTCTCCCGACTTCCCTAGAATATCTAGTAGTTGCATCTTCATGAAATTCTAGAAAGAGACACACCAAAATTTCATCTGACTATTACATATGACGAATCCTTACCTCAAATTTCATCCATACTTATAATCTAATATGGAACAAGTAACTACAATTTTCACCAAGGAAGTATCTGCTTTCTCCCATCCTTTCTTTACCTAGCTTCTCTTACTACTATCTATCAAGTCAAAAAGATGATCTATAAAATAAATAGAGTATGAGCATTAGGAATATGAGGGATACAACTAAATCATGACTCATACTTCGCGTGACTTTCTTGCTCGAGGTGATGTCTAAGGAATCAAGTGCAATGGGCACAAGTACCTCACATACTGAGCATATAAGGCATGAATAAAGGGTTATTCTGAACATACTCATTATGACCATCATTTATATCATGGGTGAACATACATAGGGCTTAGAGTAAGAAAATCATAAGCACAAATCATTCAAGAAATCTAAGTTAAGCATATACATGACGTAACATGATCTTATTAATGATTAAGGCGTACCTTGAGGACTGAGTTCATAGAACTGAGCATACTGTGAGACATGAGT
>JACEIK010000955.1:157374-172476 GCA_018107945.1 Datura stramonium | reverse complement strand
GTATATTAAATATGGTTTTCCGTATCATGATGTATAGTGTGTATGCATCACTTATACTATATCATGCAACACGTATAATGCTTTTGACTAGGGTTTGCTAATAGTGTTGTTTTCTTCATATTTTTTTGTATTTCATATGTCCAAGATTTTCTTGGTCCCCGCATATGAAAAAGTTTAATACATTGAGTTATCTCTTTTGTATAAGAATAAAACAAATAAATGACCACTACTAACATATTTTTTAAAAATCTTTTTTGATATATATATCTCCCTTTTCCTAAAGTAATATGTCCAAAATATATTGCTATTTCCTTCATTCGTTTTTTAATTTGCTAGGTATATTTAAAATACTTATTTGAAAATAGTTTTCAATATAGAAACTCAAAAAATGATTGATCATTTTTTCCAACTCTACCCTTAGTACTTAAGTCACTCTAGAAAGTGGAAAAAATGATTTATTGCATATTTTCAAAAAGTACCTATCAATTAATAAAGTTATATTAGTCAAATTATATCATCTATTAATTTTTTTTCTAAAGAATGTGTAAACCTTATCTTATCAAGTACAAAAGGAACGGAAGGTGTAGTATGCAACTTTATCGACATACTATGTATTATACAAAGGCAGATATAACACAAAGTTTATTGGTTTCTACCTTGACTTCAAATTAATACTATAATAACTGAGTTCACAGTTAAATATCTAGAAATATATAGTATTTGAGAAAAAACTACTGAAAATCATGTGAACTCGTAACAAAACCGCTAGATATATATTTAATGTTACACATAATCTTAATGATGTCAAGTAGGTACACAAGAATTTTAGTATCACTAGCTAATCTAATTAATTAAGTACATCATGGTCTGTTTATAAAATTCAGAGCAAATTTTGTTCTGATTGGGGTGGGATCCTTATCGCAACTTTTTTGGAACATGGGAGAAAAAACAATACTTTGGTAAGTGCTTTTATTAGTTGTCTTTAATTTCTAAAAGCTTGGATAGATGGGTGTTTAGCTCTAATTAAATTTGAATAGTTGAATTAGGATTCATGTATAAGTGACTTTTTCGAATAGGAAGAGCCACCTCTCTCTATCAAAAAGAAAAGAGGAAAAAGAAAATGTTCAAAAATTTGATTAAATCAATCATGGAGTCGTCTTCTCAAAGCCAATATCAAAGCTAAAAAGAACTTGTCATTATCCAACTTTTACACAGGGTTAAAAACGCGTTTGCTTTATAATTCTGAAAAATATTTTTTGTCGATAGTCTTTCTTTTTAAAATTTTATTTCTTAATATTAGTAATGAAAATAGATTTTTCGGCGTAACTTATTGTTACACCCCATAAGTTTCTATTGTTTAATCGGTGCGTTTGTACATAAGTCAAGAGTTTTAGAGTACGACACATACGAAAAAAGACTCGAGGGAGGGACGTACGAGCACGGTATCGAGTTAGCGCTAGGGAGAGAGCTGAGGGCAGGCCGCGACAGGCAGCGTGTCACATACCCCTCTTCCAAGTTAGGCGGCGCGACGGGGGCCGTGACACGGACCCCTTATCCACCGCCTAAAGTTATATAAGCCCTCCTTCAATTGAATTTCATTTGATATTAAGTCTCACGACTAGAGAAAGAATAGAACGCAACTTTCATACAATTTGCATTCGATTACGCTGCTATACACGGTCCAAACGCAAATTAACTTCAGGTATCGAATCCTAAGCCTACGTAAAGCATTTATATGGAGTTATTTCTCGAAAATACGCTCGGCAAATCAGAACTCCGCCGAGTAAAAGTTATCAGAATTGCTCCAAATTAATTCCTAAACGTCCACAAGCATTAGATAAACATTTCTTCCTTCTGAACTCTTGGAAAATTATAGGTTTTCGGCCGAGTTTTGCAAAGTTGAATTATAGTTAATTCTATTATTGAAAGATATCGATATTTGCCGAGTTTAGTATTGAAATTAGTTCTATTTTCTCAGCATAGAAGTTACAGTTGGAAAGAACTGCAGTTTGCAAGTTAAACCTCGCCAATTAAATCAGAAATCAGCATTCGAGGTATGTAAGGAGAATTCCTCCAGCAAGTTACTTCCTATAGTATTGTAATATAGCTTGAGCCCTCGTAAGAAAGTCAAAAGTATGTTTATTGTGGTTAGCTACTATTATTAGTTGAGATTAGTGTTTTATGTTTAGATTGGGATTGACTCTGCCCTGTATCGCCTTCTGTGACCAACCCCAGGGTTACTAGCTGTGTCGACGCCTACGAGGCTATATGACATTGCTCCAAGGAGCAATATGTCGTCCCAAGGGACGATGCAAAGGCCCAAGGGCCATATTACATTCCATTCCATGGCTGGACTACTATTTTTATGTCGTATCGGCATTACTGACCCTAGTCGAGCCTGGTGCCTAGGATGTAGTTATCAGGAGTCCGCCGGACTCAGACACAGCTACAAATCAGGAGCCGAGCAGTCTTAGTTGCAGACCCAGGGGACCGGTAGGTTGGATATAGTTACCTATTGACTCACTTTGACCTTATTAGGGGTATATAGATTGGAGTGTGCTCGCCAGGGCTTATGAGGGCCCCGGACGGGTTATTCTGTGCTGGTTGTACCTTCCGGGCTTATGGGGCTAGGTAAGGTTCTTGTTTGCACTATTTATTGTTAGTTATACAGCAGGTTGTAAGGTTATTCAGATTAACTCTCTGTCCCTTCTATTGCACTGTTTCAGTTTCATTGTCAGCATTATTCAGTCATTTAATTTGCTGCCTTACATATTTGGTACATGTTGTACTGACGCCCATCTTTGGGGCGTCACATTACTTGCCTGCAGGTATGGTTAGACGCAGTTCAGGACCTCCCTAGTCATCAGCTGAGTCAGCAGCCTAATCATCACATTTTGCCTCAGAGTTGTTAGTTAGAAGGTTTGTTCTTTTGTTGTACAGTTTATTGGTAGGTCGGGGCCCTGTCCCGACCATTAGTCCACTCTTAGGGCTTGCAGGCTACAGATTTCCAGTGTTAGTTTCATTGTTGGTCGTGTGGGGCTTATGTATGTTTCCTCTTGCGTGATAGCCGTGTGGGGCCTAGTTTAGCTACTAGTTAGCGGCCTTGTCGGCCACAGTATAGTTCTGATTGCTTGTTTCCAATATGAGATAACTAGAAGGCATGGTGGTCTTGTTGGCCCACATAGGATCCCTTGGTACTGCTTGTTATTGGTTAGCTATTTTCTTTTACAAGTAGCTCTGTGGCCTTGTCGCCGGAGGCTATGTTTACAGCCAAGATATAGCTCATCATTTTCTTGATTTGAAGAGCAGGCGTGCACCATAAGTGCATAAGCCCAGTCAGGTCAATTCAGATCCCAGTATGGCACCAGGTGAAAGTCTTGCCTCCCAAGGTGGGGTGTGACAAACTTCATATCAGAGAAGGTCGTATCCCAGGGAGTCTGCAAGCCGTGTCAAGTAGAGTCTTGTCTATGGATATGTTGTGCACCATATTCTATAGACAGGAGGCCACGAGGAATAATAGGGTGGTTACTCTTCTTTCTCCTCTATTCATGCTATAGAGTTGTGTTGTATAGGGTTGATTCCCTAAGCTTATTATATTCTTCTTATCTATAGAGAAATGTCGGACACGCGACAGACTACGACCGGCCGAAAATTAGATGCCGCAGCAGGAGAGAGCACTAGTAGGATGCCCCAATCAGAGCCAGCCCGATCTGAGGGAAATAGGGAGACTTCATCCCAGTCTCCTCAGCAGTCTTCGCCATGCCAGGAGTCTTCCAGGGCAGTGGACATGTCGACACCACCTCCAACAGCTCCTATACCTATACCATCAGATAAGGAGGTTAGGAGCGCTGTCTATATGTTAGCCTAGATGTTGGCCGCTCAGCGCCAACCTATGGTACTAGTGGTTGCTGAGTCTTCAGGAGGACTTGGGATTTCGAGGGTCCGGGAGTTCCTTGCCCTGAGTCCCCCGCAGTTTACAGGGATGGATAGGGAAGAGCACCCGCAGGACTTCCTGGACCAGTTACAGCAGATTTTGAAGGTGATGCATACTATGCCCGCGGAGTCGGTTGAGTTAGTAGTATTTCAACTACAGGACATAGCAGTGTTATGGTATGAGGGTTGGGAGAGGTCCCGAGGTAGAGACACTCCCCCTCTGACTTGGCCCAGTTTCTCAGAGGCCTTTCTAGATCACTACTTGCCACGGGAAATTCGACAGGCTCGGGTAGATCATTTTTTGCACCTAGAGCAGGGTTCGATGAGTGTCCGGGATATGATATGAGATTTGATTTCTTGGCCAGATATGCACTAGCTTTTGTAGACACTATGCCAGCCATGGTGCATCGGTTTATTATGGGGCTACTTCCAGAGTACGTGGAAACCTATGTAACAGCTACCCTTCAGGAGGATATGAAAATTGCCTGCATTCAGATCTTTGCTCAGAATATTGAGGGGATCAGGCAACGATAGCGGGAGGCAGAGAGAACAAATCAAGAGCAGCACCGTAGAGCCAGACCTAGTGACATGTAAGCAGAATTTCAGGGTGGACCCAGACCACGAATATCAGGTAGGCCACCCAGACCCCCACCTCCACAGCAGTAATAGGGTGGTAGATCAGATTGCCGAGGGCAGTCAGGACCCGGTGAGAGCTCACGGGTATCAGGTTCCCAACAGCAGAGGGGGTCAGATCAGAGCAGACCTAATATGCCACATTATGCTATTTGCAATCGAAGTCATCATGGGACGTGCAGGTATGGTTCTACTGCTTGTTACACGTGTGGACAAGAAGGTCACATAATGAGGGATTGTCCAGCTAGAGGTCAGGGTGATCAGGACCGACAAGAAAGTTCTTTAGCAGGGTCACATGCCCCTGCACCTTCTACAGGGCGCAGGCCCTCAGTTTCAGCCGGCAGAGGCTGAGGTAGGTCAGGGGCATCCAGTTCAGGTAGCGATCCAAATCTCACTTATGCTTTACTAGGGCGAAAGGAGTCAGAGTCGTCGCTGGATGTTGTGACAGGTATGTTGGACATTTGCTCTCACTCAGTTTATGTTCTGATAGACCCAAGTTTCAGTTTGTCTTATATTACCCCATTAGTGGCCTGAAAGTTTGGTATAATGCCAGAATCGCTCCAGCGATCTTTTTTAGTGTCTACGCCCGTCGGTGATTCTATTATAGCTAAAAGGATCTACCAGGGATGCACAGTAGAAGTTGTTGGTCGCCAAACTTTAGCAGATTTAGTGGAGCTGGAAATGATCGATTTTGATGCAATTATGGTCATGGATTGGATAGCACTATGCTATGACAATATAGAGTGTTGGACCAAGACAGTTCAGTTCTACTTTCCAGGGGAGGTAGTGTGAGAGTGGAAGGGCAGTGCATCTACGCCAAAAGGTAGGTTCATATCCTATCTTCGGGCGAGGAAGTTAATAGCAAAAGGTTGCATATATCATATTGTTAGGATTCAGGATATGCAAGCAGAATCCCCGGCTCTATAGTTCATTCTAGTGGTAAATGGATTTCCAAATATGTTTCCAAACGAACTTCCTGATATTCCACCAGAGTAGAAAATCGATTTCTCTATCGACTTGTTACCAGGTACTCAGGCTATATCCATCCCTCCGTACCAAATGGCTTCAGCTAAATTGAGAGAATTGAAGGAGTAGTTGAAAGATCTGTTAGACAAGGGCTTTATCAGGCCGAGTACATCACCGTGGGGCGCACCAGTTTTGTATGTGAGAAAGAAAGATTGCTCCCTCTGCATATGCATAGACTATCAGCAGTTGAACAAGGTTACTATTAAGAATAAATACCCACTTCCCAGGATAGATGAATTGTTTGATCAGTTACAAGGGGCTAAATATTTCTCCAAGATTGACTTAAGGTCAGCATATCATCAGGTACGGGTTCGGGAGAAATATATCCCGAAAACAACTTTTAGGACTAGATATGGTCATTTTGAATTCCTAGTCATGTCCTTCGGGTTGAAAGATGCCCTAATGGTGTTCATGGATTTAATGAACAACATCTTCAGGCCGTATTTAGATCTATTTGTGATAGTATTCATCGATGACATTCTGGTGTATTCCCGTTCAAAAGCAGAACACAGAAATCATTTGCGAACGGTACTTAAGACTCTTAGAGATCGCTAGTTGTATGCTAAGTTTTCTAAATATGAGTTTTAGCTGAATTACGTGGCCTTCCTGGGCTATATTGTATCAAAGGCTGGTATTCAGGTTGATTCACAGAAAATCGAAGTAGTAAAGACATGGCCTAGACCTACAACTCCAACGGAAGTTTGCAGTTTCCTGGGATTAGCCGGGTATTAGAGGAGGTTTGTGGAAATATTTTATACTTTGTTAGCGCCCTTGACTAAATTGACTCATAAAGTAGCCAAATTTTAGTGGACTGAGGCTTGCAAGCGGAGCTTTTAAGAGCTGAAGAACAGATTAATGTCGGCACCGGTGTTAGCTTTACCGGAAGGTTCAGAGGGTTATGTCGTATATTGTCACGCTTCAGGCGTTGGGTTAGGATGCGTCCTGACGCAGCATGGTAAGGTGATTGCTTATGCTTCGAGACATCTTAGGAAGTATGAAAAGAACTATCCCACTCACGACCTAGAATTAGATGCAATAGTTCATGCCTTGAAAATATGGAGACATTACCTGTATGGGGTGCACATGGACAATTTTACTGATCACAAGAGCCTCCAGTACATTTTCACGCAGAAGGAATTGAATTTGCGGCAACTTCATTGGTCAGAATTACTAAAAGACTATGACGTAAACATCTTATATCACCCAGGGAAGGCTAATATTGTAGCAGATGCACTCAGCTGCAGATATATGGGAAGCTTGGCACATTTGAGGCCAGAATAGTGGGAAATGGCTTGAGAATTGCAATGATTAGCCATCTTAGCTATCCGGATTGTAGACTCAGAGGATAATGGGGCCGTGATTCAGAATACCACAGTATCATCCCTGGTTATGGAAGTAAAAGAATGCCAGTATGAGGATCCTAACCTAGTACAACTCAGATATAAGGTTCAACAAGGCGAGTTAGCAGCATTTTCGAATTGATAAAAGACAGGGTCTTGAGATTTAGGGGTCGCCTCTACGTTCCAGATACGGCAGGACTTTTCCAGCCGATCATGGCAGAGGTACATTATTCCCGTTATTCTCTGCACCCAGGTTCGACAAAAATTTATCATGATATAAAAGAAATATACTGGTGGCCGGGAATGAAAAAGGGTGTAGCAGAATTTGTAGCACAATGTCCTAACTGTCAGCAGGTAAAGGCCGAACATCAGGAACCCCGCAGATTAACTTAGGATATAGCAGTGCCTATGTGGAAATGGGAAGCGATTAACATGGACTTTATGACAGGATTACCCCATACTAGGTGCAGATTTGTATCCATTTGGGTCATTGTCGATAGATTAACGAAGTCAGCTCATTTCTTACCAGTCAGGACTACCTTTTCTGTTGAGGATTATGCTGAGCTGTATATTAAAGAGATAGTCCGACTGCATGTGTCCCTACCTCTATTATTTCTGACAGAGGGGCACAGTTCATGGCTAGATTTTGGCAATCTTTTCAGAAAGGATCGGGGACACAGGTTAATCTATCCTCAGACGGACGGTCAGGCAGAATGCACCATTCATAGAAGATATGTTACGGGCGTGTGTGCTGGACTTCGGAGGAAGTTGGGATGAGCATTTACCCCTTATTGAATTTGCATACAATAACAATTATCACTCTGCAATTCAGATGGCGCCTTATGAGGCCTTGTACAGACGAAAATGCAGGTCCCTATCGGGTGGTTCGAAGTAGGGGAGTCAGAGTTATTAGTACCTGATATGATTCACTAGTTAGAAGAAAAAGTAAAACTTATTAGGGAGCGATTTTTAACAGCCCAGAGTCTCCAGAAGTCTTATTCTGATATACGGTGTAGAGACTTGAAATTTGAAGTTGATGATTAGGTATTTCTTAAAGTTTCTTCCATGAAGGGCATGATGAGGTTTGATAAGAAGGGCAAGCTTAGCCTCAGATTTATTGGCCCGTATCGGATCTTCTGGAGAATAGGCCGAGTGGCATATGAGCTAGAATTGCCTCCAAAGTTGAAATCTATTCACCCAGTCTTCCACGTGTCAATGCTATGGAAGTGTATAGTGGATCCATCCTGAGTTGTGCCAGTTGAAGACGTTCGAGTTACTGAGGAGTTAGCCTACGAAGATATTTCAGTTGCTATATTAGATTGAAAGGTTCATAGGTTAACGACTAAAGATTTAGCCTCAGTTAAAGTACTATAGGGGAACATGAATAAAGAAGAGGTGACCTGGGAAGCCGAGGAGGACATGAGGTCTAGATATCCACACTTGTTCTAGGATTAATTCAGATTATACAGTTAAGGTGATGTTATTGTTCAACTGCTATTTTATTGCTTATGTTATCAGTACTATTTAGCTGGTTACCTTTTTGTGGTGAAATAGCTGTTTATAGCGTCCTGTGAGGCACTTATGTTGGACTTTTCTGCATTTCAGGTTTATCGGATAGTCCGTAATACAGAGGAGACTCTACCAAAATTTTTGTAAATCTTGGTTAAGAGACTTAAGTCCTTTAAGCCTAAGGGTGACATTCGAGGACAAATGTTCCTAAGGGGGGAGGATATTACACCCGTAAGTTTCTATTGTTTAATCGGTGCGTTCGTACATAAGTCAAGAGTTTTAAAGTACGACGCATACAAAAAAAGGCTTGGAGGAGGGACGTACGAGCATGGTATCGAGTTAGCACGAGGGAGAGGGCCGAGGGCAGGCCGCGACAGGAAGCGTGTCACAGACCCCCTCCTCCGCGTTGGGCGGTGTGGCACTCCTGTAAAATAGCGCGATGGGGGCCGTGACATGGACCCTCTTTCTACCGCCCAAAGTTATATATATAGAGCCCTCCTTCAATTGAATTTCATTTGATATTAAGTCCCTCGGTCAGAGAAGAATAGAATGCAACTTTCATACAATTTTCATCCGATTATGCTGCTAAACGCTAACCAAACGCGAATTAACTTCAGGAATCAAATCCTAAGCCTACGGGAAGAATTTATACAGAGTAATTTCTCGAAAATACGCTTGGAAAATCAGAACTCCCCTCAGTAAAAGTTATCAGAATTGCTCCAAATTAATTCATAAATGGCCACAAGCATTAGGTAAGCATTTCTTCCTTCTGAACTCTCAGAAAATTTTAGGTTTTCGGTCGAGTTTTGCAAAGTTGAATTATAGTTAATTCTATTATTGAAAGATGATATTTTCCAAGTTTAGTATTGAAATTAGTTCTATTTTCTCAGCATAGAAATTACAGTTGGAAAGAACTGCAGTTTGCAAGTTAAACCTCGCCAGATAAATCAAAAATCAGCATTTGAGGTATGTAAGGTAAATTCCTCTGGCAAGTTACTTCCAATAGTATTGTAATATAGCTTGAGACATCGTAAGAAATTCAAAAATATGTTTATTGTGGTTATCTGCTATTGTTAGTTGAGATTAGTGGTTTATGTTTAGGTTTGGATTGACTCTGCCCTGTATAGCCTTCCGTGACCAACCCCAGGGTTATTAGCTGTGTCGACGCCTACGAGGCTATATGACGTCACTCCAAGGAGCGATATGCCATCCCAAGGGACAATGCAGAGGCCCAAGGGCCATTTTACAGTCCATTCCTGGCTGGACTACTATTTATATGTCGTATCGGCATTACTGACCCTCGTCGAGCCTGGGTCCCAGGGTGCAGTTATCAGGAGTCCTTTGGACTCAGACGTAGCTACAGATTAGGAGCCGACTGGGCTCAGTTGCAGACCCAGGGGACCGGAAGGTTAACTATAGTTACCTGTAGACTCACTTTGACCTTGTTAGGGGTATATAGATTAAAGTATGCTCGCCGGGGCTATTCTGTGCTATTGTATCTTCCGGGCTTATGGAGGCCAGGTAAGGTTCTTATTTGCACTGTTTATTGTTAGTTATGCAGCAGGTTGTAAGGTTATTCAGGTTAACTCTCTGTTCCTTCTATTGTATTGTTTCAGTTTCGTTATCAGTATTATTCAGTCATTTTATTTACTGCCTTACATATTCGGTACATGTTGTACTGACACCCATCTTTGGGGCGCTACATTACTTGCCTGCAGGTACGGTTAGACGTAGTTCAGGACCTTCCCTAGTCATCAGCTGAGTCAGCAATCCAATCAGCTCCTTTTTCCTCGGAGTTGTTAGTTAGAAGGTTTGTTCTTTTGTTGTACAGTTTATGGATAGGTCGGGGCCCTGTCCCGACCATTATTCCACTCTTTGAGGCTTGCAGGTTATAGATTTCCAGTGTTAGTTTTGTTGTTGGCCGTGTGGGGCTTATGTATGTTTCCTCTTGCGTGATGGCCGTGTGGAGCCTAGTTTAGCTACTATTTAGCGGCCTTGTCGGCCATAGTATAGTTCTGATTGTTTGTTTCCAATATGAGATAACTAGAAGGCATGGTGGTCTTGTCGGCCCGCATAGGATCCCTTGGTACTTCTTGTTGTTGGTTAGTTTTCTTTTACAGGCAACTATGTGGCCTTGTCGGTCGGAGGCTGTATTTACAGCCGAGAGATAGCTCATCAATTTATTAATTTGAAGAGTAGGCGTGCACAAGAAGTGCATAAGCCCAGCCAGGTTAGTTCATATAGTAGTGCACCAGGTTCTAGTCTTGCCTCCCAATGTGGAGCGTGACACTTAACTTCAAAATTTAACTCATAGGGCAATGATTGATTAAAATTATATAAGGCGATAATAGCTCGCTCTTCCAACCAACGTCGGGCAATCTATGTTGGGATTCTTCAAAGATTAAGTTTTGAAGATAAGGTGATGTGAATTGGAAAATGGTAGGAAGTAAAATGGAGGGAAATGAAATTTGAAAAGTTGCTTTTATAAGTAAACTCTTTTATCTCTCATCGGTAGGGAAAAGAAAAAAATTTCTGCTTATATTAAGAAACATATATTCCAACATACAAAATAAAACAAATATAAATGATAATATGAAACTCTAGCTGCCAAAATCCCTAGTTTGCCTAGCCGGAGAGGAGGTCAAGTCCCCTTTAAACTTTACTGCCACTTGGTGACCTATGCCTA
This sequence comes from Datura stramonium, assembly GCA_018107945.1. Classification (NCBI taxonomy): domain Eukaryota; kingdom Viridiplantae; phylum Streptophyta; class Magnoliopsida; order Solanales; family Solanaceae; genus Datura; species Datura stramonium. Next base: position 161,349 of record JACEIK010000955.1, on the reverse strand, counting down.
TCCAAGCCAAGCCTATTCCCATGAAACCATCCATTTATTTTGCATGGAGAGCCTAGGGTGATATGGGAGGAAGACGAGATTAATCAGATTATCATCAAGGAGAATTTACAGTATGCGGTCATTGGTAAGTTTTCTTATGGATGACCGGATATTTATGACTTGCGAACCTTGATTCCCAAGCAATGCAATCTGAAAAGGGAATGTAATATCGGAGTTTTGATCAACAGACACATTTTGATTAGAGCGTCAAACATGGAGGGTTATATAAGTTTGCTATCAAAACTAGTATGCTATTTGATTCACAGGAAATGGACGTACACGATGAGAACACTGAAGTGAAATCCGTTATTTGATCCGGAGGAGGAGACTACAATTGCCATTACATGGATCTCCTTTCCATCCCTACCACCAATTGTTTTCATGAAGGAGGCCATTTTCTCATTGGCAGCGGTAGTTGGGAATCCACTCCAAGTGGATATGGCCACTAAGAACCAGACGAGACCAAGTTGTGGCCGTGAAAAGTGGAGGTGGATCTATTAAGGAAATTCCCTAAAAGAATCAATATAGGCATGAGAAAATAATCTGGAAAAGTAATAGAGAAGTGGATCAAAATCAATTATGATTATATTCCAAAATACTGCAAGACATGTAAAATTCAAGTCCATAATGAGCAGAAGTGCTATATGCTACATACAGAATTTTTACCCACAGATGAGGAGGAGGAAAGAAGGAGCAATAAGAGAGAGGATCACTCAGAGTGTATATATATAACCAGCAATTAAGAGGAGAAGAAGGGAAGCAGAAGGAGGGGATAACCTATCAATTACAAAGAAATAAGAAGAGGAAAAGAGCATGACCAAATCAAGGAGGAGAAGAAGTAGACAAAGAAAAGAGATGGGAACAAAGGCAGCAACAAAAGGAACCAAAACAAAGCACAGGAAATCAATTTGAGGCTTTACTAGAGAAAGATTAGGAGGAAGAGAGAACAAATGCAGAAATAAGGAAGGAACAAGGCTACACTGAGAAAGATAGGAAATAGGGGATGCAGAGGTAGCTAGACCACAAAAGGCAACCAAGAATAACTATAAGATAGAGGAAGGAGAAAGACATAAACAATAATGGTGATATGGGAAGAAGAAGGCAAAGATAGAGATACTTAGGCAGGGGAAAACTCAGATAAATGTCCAGTAGATAAAGAACTAGAGGAAAAGGGAAAGATATCACCTGATCTACAAAATTAGCAAGGGTAGGGGGAGGAAGATGAGGATGATTTGGAGAAAAATATAAGTACTATAGGAAGGTCAGGAGATTTATCTCCAAGCCACATTGCTGAAATGAAAGAAAGGACAAAGAAAAGAAAAGGTCGATCTGCAGTACCTCTACAAGTTCAAACAAGGAGTAGCAAGGAGAGATCACAAAGCAGTGATCAATAATAGAAAAAATTAATATTTGGAACATAAGATCTTCTAAGACTCAAAACGCATTTGAGAGGTCAATAGATTTGAATAAAAGACATCATTATTCTTTTATAGACCTTATGGAACCTTTTTAAGATCCCGGAAGGTTAGAATAATTTAAGAGAAGATTGGGGATCGAACATGGTGTGGCCAATAACTCCTCTAAAATATGGGTATTTTGAAAAGAGGATTGGGAAGGGGAAGTGGATCTAGACACTCATCAGTAGATAATAATGAAATTTAAAGTTGATGGCAAAAGCTTTAGGATTTCAGCAGTATATATTAGATGTAGTGCTCTAGAAAGGTTGAAACTATGGGAGAACTTATAGACAGTGGCTCATCACAATAGTAACCCCTAGATTATGGGGGAGACTTTAATGTAATCCTAAATAAAAAGGAAAAGAAGGGAGGATTGGTTTTTGTGTAGAATGAAGCTATGAATTTTGCACACTGCTTAAACAATTGTGCTTTGAAGGAGATTAAATCCTGTGGCAGCAAGTTCACTTAGTGGAATGGTAGAATAGAGGAGGGATGTATTTTCAAAAGGTTAGATAGAGTCCTGGAAAATCAAGAATTTTTTTATTTTTGCCTTCAAGTAAAGTACATCATTTAATCAGGCAAGGGTCAGATCATGCTCCACCGTCATCTGCAATTCTGAAGAGGAGGTCACTATCAAGCCATTTAAATTTCTTAATTTCTAGACAAAGCATGGTTAGTTTAAGAAATTAGTGGAGGACAACTAGAAGGTGGATTTTCTGGGGAGCCCTTTCCTAATTTTCAAAGCAAAGATTCAAAGAGTGAAAAGGATACAGGCAGTATAGAGTAGACATACCTATGAGAATATCTTCCAGAAAATAGCCACTTTGGAGGATACAATAAGAGTTACAGAAATACAGTTGGAGGTCAATTCCCACACAGACAAATAGGATACTAATGATGAAAGTTGAAGCTGAACTTAAAAAGGTTTAAGTGTATGGAAGAGGAGTATTGGCAGCAAAAAAAAAAGGCATGAAGGGGTTTAAAGGTAGGGATAGTAATTCAAAAGTTTTTCATACATATGACAAAGGAAGGAGGAGGAAGTTGCATATTGGGGAAATTAAGAACAACTATGGAAAGGTGATGTCATCTTATGAAAATATAGGAAGAGAGGCTGTTTTATTCTTTAAAAATAAATTTAATGAAGAAGGAATCAGTAATGCTTCTGATTTGATAGAGAACATTCCTAAGCTAATTACTCATGAGCTAAATGAGAACATGACAAGGTTTCCTAATGAGGAGGAAGTCAAGAATATGGTTTTTGAGCAGAATGGGGACAATACAAGTGGTCCGAATGGTTTCTCAGGAAGTTTTTTTTCCAATTTGCTGGGAAATTATTGGTAGTGATATTACAAACATGGTGAAAGCCTTTTATTGTGGGCAGAAGATTCCAAGGTTCATCACACACACTAACTTGGTCCTGATTCCTAAAAAGGGGAAAGCTAAAAGTTTCACTGATTACAGACTAATCAGCCTTAGCACATTTGCAAATAAGATCATATGTAGAATATTACGTGGCAGATTATTGGATTGCTTACCAATGATAATATCCAAGAATCAAATTGAATTTGTCAAAGGTAGAAGTATAATAGAGAATGTTCTGTTGGCTTAGGAGATCGTTAGAGATATGAACCTAAGGAAGAAATGGCAAAATATTGTGGTAAAGCTAGACATGGTCAAGGCTTACGACAGGGTATTCTGGGTTTTCCTAACCAAAGTGTTAAGAAAGTTTGGATTCTCAGAGGTGATAATTGATATGTTATGGAGACTGATTTCTAACAACTGGTACTCAATGTTGATTAATAGTAAATCTACTAGGTTGTTCAGATCAACTAGGGGATTGAAACAAGGGGACCATGTATCTCTAACTTTATTTATAATTGCAGCTGAGGTGTTGGCCAAAGGGATAAATAAGTTACACGAGGATGCTAAATACAAAGGATATGGCTTTCCTAACTGAATTCTAGAAATAAATCATTTATCATTTGTTGATGACACAATTCTGTTTAGCTTTGGAGACAGGAAGTCAGTCAAGAAGATGGTGAAGGTACTGGCAGATTATGAGCAGATGTGTAGACAGATGATTAATGGATCCAAAAGTTTCTTCTACTTGCATGAAAAGACCCTATAGCTTTGGGAGATAAGTTGAGAAGATGGACTAGCATTAATCAGGGAGCTTTTCCCTTAACTTATCTGGGTTATCCAGTTTTCTATGGGAGAAAGAGAAAGTCACACTTTGAAGATCTTATCAAGAAGATAGTAAGGAGAATTATGTCATGGCATAATAAATGACTATCATATGGAGGTAGATTTATTCTAATATCTCATGTCCTCTAATCCATGCCTATATACATGTTATCAACTATGAATCCTCTAAAAGAAGTTGTTGATCAGATTCATAAGTTGTTAGCAATTTTTTTCTGAAGTAAGACAGGAGCCTGAGTCTGATTCTCGAAGAATCAGAATACATCACGAATCCATC
>JACEIK010000955.1:130540-148605 GCA_018107945.1 Datura stramonium | reverse complement strand
ATAAAATTGTGCATCAAAACCGTCTCTGAAAATACATGTAAGAATGCATGACTATAACTTGGGGAGTTTCTCATCACTGACACCATCATGAATGAGCACATGATGCCCAACTGTCTCGCTCAAGTTTGCAAAACCGCTCAAAGCCTTGCCAAGGAAGAGAACAACCACAATATGTAGATCCATAACTCAAGTCCTTACCAAGGACTTATCTGAGAAGTCACCCGAATCAATGGAATGATCTTATCCTATGGTTGCTATGTAGTTCTGGGGCTTACAAGTTATTTGAACTCTTAACCCACTAGGTCGTGAATAATTCTTCCAAAACATATGTTCATATAGTTATGCCTTTCTGAGGCAACTAAAGACATCTTTTATAAAGCACTTTAGCTATAGATATAATAGATTTTTAAAAACTCATGTTGAGCCTTTCGCTCAAAATCTTTTCACTTCACTCATGAGCCTTGACTCAAAACTTTGCTTGAAAACTTGTGAGCTTCTATGCTCAAAATTTTTGATTTTCAAAAATAAGACATTACTTAAATTGTTGAAAATCATGCTCAAAACTATGCTTTCTTTCCCAAAATCTCTTCTTGAAAATTCTTTTAAAAATCTACTTATCTTTGTGAAAACAATACAACTAAACTTAAATTATAATGATTTCAAAATCATGACTTTATGCAGTAGGGTTCATGGGATAAGATACATGAACCAATCAACAATAACACAAGAATCAAGAGAATATCATCAAATAACATCAAGAGAATGATAATCAATAACAAATAGATACAATTAAAACAATTCAATATTGAGAATTCAGCAATGAGCAACTCAATCAATAGGGAAGAAGACAATTCAAGAATTTTGGTAAAACCCTAGTTTTAATCTCAACGAATTCTTGCATAGATTTAGGGCATGGGGATGAATAGAATTCCTCACACAGGTTAGCCTTACATACCTGGAATAAAAAACCTTTAACTCAAGCTTGAACAAAACCCTAGGTTAAAGAAGATGACTCCCTAGCTTATTTGATGAACTTAAGAGTTAATGATCTTGAAATTACCTTGCTATGAAAGAGAATAAGAGTTTAGACTAATTAATCCCTTAAATATACATTTTAGGAATCCCAAAACATTCTGGTTTAGGTTCTTAAAACATAAAAAGTTACAAAAATACCCCTGAGACCTCGTTTGTATATTTGACTCGCCAATGATGACTCATCATTGGACTTGACGTCTTATGGGGTCCTTTCATTGCTACTAAAACCAAGTTGGACATTCTCTGATTCTCAGCTCAAGGTCTATTAGAATGACCTAACTAATGAATCATCACTTGTACTAATGAATCGTGGCCTAACTCTTTGGAACTAGGAAGAAAATGTCATGTTTCGGAACTTAGCTTAGGGACCACTCCGCATAACGAATTGATAAGTGACTTAGCGACTCACTTGATGAGTTGTCCTATGGTACTGGTCTGATTTATGCTGGTTTTTTGCTTCATGTCTAGGATTTGATCTTAGGAACTTTTGAGGGTTGTTACATTATCTCCCTTGTGGGATCATTCATCCGCGAACAAATACTGAACTAGACTAATAAGTGATGTAACTGAGAGTAACCAAAATGATCTTACTTGAATTCGCGGAACGTGCAACAATACTAAGGACTTCAACATTAACTAATGGGTCATGAAACTAATAGGAGTACTATGAGAGGAAATTACTACCTCAAGAAGATGGCTCTAAACTAGGAGGGACTAGATGAGGATACTTGTCCATCATAGTTGCTTTAGCTTCCTAAGTAGCTCCCTCAGCTAACTGATTCCTCCATAACTCGCAGAAGTGACTTCCTTATTCCTCAACTTACGAACCTGTCGATTTAAAATCTCAACTACTACTTTCTCATATGACAGGTTTTCTGTAACTCCACACTCTCTGTCAGGACAATAAGTGAGTGGTCTCCCACATACTTCTTAAGCATAGAGATGTGGAAAACTGGACGGACTAATGCTAGTTCAGCTGGCAACTCCAACTCATAAGCTACCTTGCGAACTCTCTTTGAAATTCTATATGGACCAATGTAGCAGGCAATGAGCTTCCTTTTTTAATGCCAAATCTCATGACACCCTTCATGGGAGAAACCTTCAAGTAAACACAATCATCTACCTTAAATTCCAAGTCTCTACATCTAACATCTGTATAAGAGTTTTGACGATTACGAGAAGTCTTAAAACTTTCCTAAATGATCTTAACCTTCTCCATGGCTTGTTGCACTAAGTCGAGCCCAATCAGCTCAACTTCACCAACTTCAATGTAGCCAATCGGAGATCTACACCTCCGCCCATAAAGAGCCTCATATGGAGCCATCTGAATACTAGAGTGGTAACTATTATTATATGGAAACTCAATTAGAGGTAAATGGTCATCCCATTTTCCCTTTAAGTCAATAACACGTGCCTTTAATATATTCTTCAATGTCTGAATAGTCTGCTCTGCTTGACCATTTTTCTATAGATGAAAAGATGTGCGAAGGTTTACCTTAGAACCTAAACCATTTTGACATAACCTCCAAAATTGAGTATTAAACTGTGTGCCCCTATCTAATATGATAGATAATGGAATTCTTTGAAGTCTGACTATTTTTGAATATATAATCTAGCATAGTCCTCGGCTGAATCCATAGTCTTAAGTGGTAAGAAACGAGCTGACTTAGTCATTCGATCTACATTAACCCAAATAATGTCATATTGCGTATGTGATTTCGGTAGACTAGTGATAAAGTCCATAGTGATCATCTCCCACTTCCACTTTGGGGATTGCTATATTTTGAGCCACATCACATGGCCTTTAGTGCTCGACCTTGTTGACAATTTGGGCATCTAGCTACATGGTCTGCAATGTTTCCCTTCGTACTATTCCACCAATAGACTTCTCTTAAGTCATGGTTCATCTTAGTGGGTGAATGTAATATTTGGAGTTGTGTGCTTATGCCATGATCCTATATTTGAGACCATTTACATTTGGGACACATAATCTACATTCATACCTCAAGACACTATCTCCCCCTTGTGTGAAAACCAACACCTTCTACTTGTGAACATCTTCATTTAATTGAAGCAATAGGTGATCTCTATCCTTCTTTTTCTTACTTTTTTCACAAGAGATTATTCGGCCCCATTCTACATAAGCACACTACCTTCTTTGGAGTCTAGGAGACGGACTCCTAAGTGCGAGATTCTATGTACATCCTTAGTCAACTCTGGCTTCTCTTCCTCTACATGAGTTGTGCTTCTCAGAGATATCCTGCTAAGAGCATCAACAACTACATTATCCTTACTTGGATGGTAGAGAATACTCATGTCATAATCCTTGAGCAACTCAAGACACCTTCTCTGTTTGAGATTCAACTCCTTCTGGTTGAACACATACTATAGGATCTTATGATCTGTGAACACATCAATATGCATTCCATAGAGATAATGTCACCAAATATTTAATGCAAATACTACCATTTCCAACCCGATGTCAAGAGTCGGATAATTCTTTTTATGGATCTTAAGCTGTATGGAGTCATAAGCTATGAATTTACAATTCTGCGTTAATACACAACTGATGCCTACTCTTGATGCATCAAAACATACAACAAAGCCATCTATACCCTTTGGTAGGGTCAACACTGGAGCAGTAGTCAAACGAATCTTCAATTCCTGAAAGCTTTCCTCAAAGCTTTAGACCATTAAAATTTGACCTTCTTCTGAGTCAACTTAGCCAATATAACAACAATAGTTGAGAATCCTTCTACAAATTTCCTGTTGTAACCAACTAAACCCAAGAAACTCCTAATGTCAGTTGGAATTGTAGGTCAGTCCAACTCTTCACAGCCTCAATCTTTTGATAGTCAACCTTAATTCTCGTTGGAGACTATATGGCCTAGGTAAGCCACTGACTTCAACAAAAATTCGCACTTAGAGAACTTGGCGAATAACTCCTTGTCCTTAAGTGTCTGCAGGACTATTCTGAGATGACTAGCATGCTCCTCCTCACTCTTGGATTAAACCAAGATATCATTAATAATACAATAACAAACATCTCCAAGTATGGATTGAATACTCTGTTCATGAGATCTATAAATACTGCAGGAGTGTAGTCAAATCAATGAACATAACAACATACTTAAAATAACCATAACGAGTCCTAAAGGTTGTCTTGGGAATATCACGCTCTCTAACCTTTAACTAATGATACCTCGATTTGTGGTCTATCTTCGAGAAATATTTGGCACCCTGAAGCTGGTCGAACAAGTCATTGATTCTAGGAAGAGGATATCTATTCTTGATAGTGACTTTGTTCAAGTAGAGATAATCAATACACATTCTAAGAGAACCATCCTTCTTATGCACGAAGAAAACTGGAGCACCTCAAAGTGAAGTACTGGGGCAAATGAAACCCCTATCTATAAGGTCCTTTAACTCTTATTTCAACTTTTTAAACTCAGTTGAAGCCATTTTTATGGCGGAATAGAGATAGGCTGAGTATTGGGAAGAATATCTATAAATCTACTTTCCTATCTAGAGGGTCTCTGAGAAGATCATCAAGAAAAAACTTCGGGAACTTATTTACAATTGAAATTGATAGAAGGGGTGGTGTGTCAACATTAGAGTTTTTAAATCTCGCTAAATTTAGATACACCCTTAAACATTAACTTTCTGGCCTTAAGGTATGAAATGAAATGACCCCTAGGCATAATAGGACTACCCTTCCAAACTAAGTCTGGCTTATTTAGGAATCAGAACAGGAATTAATTATGCCATAATAGGAATACAAGCAATTCATGCCTAGAATAATATCAAAATCCACAAGTCTAACTCTACTAGGTCAACTGTGGTATCTTTAGATAGACTGAGACTGTAAAATCTTTGTAGATTCTCTTAGCTAGGACTAACTTACTAACTAAGTAGAAACACTAAAAGGCTTTGAGAGTTATTCTGGAGAGATTCCAAACTTAAGGACTACATAAGGAGTCACAAAAGATAGAGTAGCACCTGGAACAAGTAAATCATATACATTAATGGAGAAGATTTTTATCATATCAGTGACAACATCTGGGAAGTTCTCCTGATCCTAGTGACTAAACATAGCATACAGAGGGTTCTAACCTCTGTCTAACCCTAAACTAGTGCCTTTTTAGGAAAACCTGCCTTTTGGGAGAGTAGACTAAACTCTATTACCTCCATTACCCTATCAGTATGGATAATTTCACAAATAATGTCCCTATTTGCTACATTGATAGCATCCATCTCTACCCGAACAACACTCACCCAAATGGGCCTTGCCAGACTTGCAATAGGGTGGGTTTTGAGGGTTCCTTGAACTGCATTACTCTGTGCCTTGTATCTCTGATCATTCTTGTTACCAGTGGCTAGATCATTACTAGTTGAATATACAAATCTAGAGGACTTCTTCATAAGAAAGACCTGCTTCCATTTTTGTTCCTCTATTGTGCATTCTCATTACCTGATAATTTAGCTCTCTTACTCTGGTGTTCTTCCCTGTCCTTCCGCTTATCTTTCTCTAGTTGTTGGGCATACACCATGAGTCTAGAAATTCCCATATCACTGATCAATAGAGAACCCTTTCACTCTTCCTTCACGTGCTTGTGCAATCCAAACACGAATTTCTTCATTCTATGTCTCATATCTGATACCATCTCCGGAGCATATTAAGATAATTTGATGAACTTAAGGCTATACTCTTTCACGCTCATAGTACCATGCCTCAGGTTAACAAATTCCTCTTCCTTTGCCTGTCTCAGCTCCTGGGGAAAGAAGTGGTTCAAGAAAGCTTCCTCAAAACTATCCCAAGTGGCCAGAGATGCATTCTTACTTCGTCCTTTCTCCCGCTGGTCATACCACACATTAGCCACATCCTTTAGCTAATAAGAAGAAAACTTAACTCCTTCTGTCTTTGTGACATGCATTGCCTTCATAATCTTGAAAATCACATTAATAAAGCTCTGAGGGTCCTCATCAACCTTTGACCCAATAAACACTGGAGGATTTATCCTCAAGAACTCTCTAATCCTTGATGCTCCTGAATCATGAGAGCTAAAACTAGCTAGTGCTGAGTTCTCAGACTGAGCAGCCACCAATTGAATGAGAATCTGGATAGCCCCTCTAAACTCTACCTCTGAAGTACCCATGTTAAGAGGCTGAGAAATTGGTGTCTCTGAAAACCTTCCACTAGTAGTCGGTCTATCTTGGGCTCCAACACAAGATCCCTGAACTGGAATGTGAGGATCATTCCTGGTCTGCATTCTAGTTTGTGGAGGCATACTAGTTGCATTCCTCTAGCTAACAGTACATTTAGAAGGCATGATGTAAAACACGTGAATGCACGATTTAGGAGGAAGTTTTTATAGAGTTAAACACTATCCCGTGATTTAGAGTATGAAATAAGGAAAGTATTTTCTATCACCTCGTAGTCTCCCTATTATAGAGGTGGCGCGCTTCACACCTATAAGAAGAACACTACTGGAGGCAGCTTCATAGACACCCTAGGACTCTTTGAACGTAATGTTCTAATACCAAGTTTATCAAGCCCCGAATCTACACCCTAGATATGGCTGGAACTCAAATCACCTAGTGATCTAAGCGAACCCTTGGCCTGGCWTACTGCTAGCTAAGAATATAATAAAGCATARMGGAAKTAATAACTGTAATAGGCTAAATAAAATCAACTAAGAGTTATTAACTGCAACTGAAGTCAATGTTAAAAGTAACATTTGTTGACTCAACTCTAACTCTATCTATGAAGCCTCTTTAATTGAAGAATAGGTATCGAGACATAGCTCCCACAGCTACCTCAAGCTCCATAAAATAAATTTACTTAAATGATTGGGACTCTCCAAAAGCAGGAGGTCTCACGAACTGCTAATTGAATATAAGATCCTAATGAAGCATCTGCTGTTGATATTGTATATCTGAATTTGTATCATAATAAGATGAAGTTCCAAATGATGTAAGTATGTGGAATGTATGGTGTGTAATATGGTTGAATGAAACAACTGTTAAGAAAAAATATCATAACTAAAAGAATAAATCGACTGAAATAATACAACTGAATTGAAGCTCTGAATGATGCATAAAACATAATATGATCAATGTATAAAATAATTACACAATAAAATTGTGCATCAAAACCGTCTCTGAAAATACATGTAAGAATGCATGACTATAACTTGGGGAGTTTCTCATCACTGACACCATCATGAATGAGCACACGATGCCCAACTGTCTCGCTCAAGTTGACAAAGTTGCTCAAAGCCTTGCCAAAGCAGAGAACGATCACAATCTATGGATCCATAACTCAAGTACTTACTAAGGACTTATCTGAGAAGTTACCCGAATCAATGGCATGATCTTATCCTACGGTAGCTAGTAATTTTGGGGCTTACAATTTATCTGAACTCTTAACCCAGTAGGTGCTAAATAATCTTTCCAAAACATATGTTCATATAGTTATGTCTATCTGAGGCAACTAAAAACATCTTTCATAAAGAATTTTAGCTATCGATATAATAGATGTTTAAAAACTCATGTTGAGCCTTTCGATCGAAATCTTTTCTCTTCACTCATGAGCCTTGGATAAAAACTTTGTTTGAAAACTTGTGAGCTTCTATGCTTAAAACCTTTGATTTTCAAAAAATAAGACTTTACTTAAACTTTTGAAATCATGCTAAAAAATATGCTTTCTTTCTCAAAATCTCCTCTTGAAAATTCTTTTAAAAATCTGCTCAACTTTGTGAAAATAATACAATTAAACTTAAATTATAATGATTTCAAAATCATGACTTTATGCAGTAGGGTTCACGGGATAAGAGACATGAACCAATCAACAATATCTCAAGAATCAAGAGAATATCATCAAATAACATCAAGAGAATGATACTCAATAACAAAGAGATACAATGAAAACAATTCAATATTGAGAATTCAACAATGAACAACTCAATCAATTGGGAAGACGACAATTCAAGAATTTTGGCAAAACCATAGCTTTAATCTCAATGAATTCTTGCATAGATTTAGGGAATATTCCTCACTCAGGTTAGCCTTACATACCTGGAATAAATAACTCTTAACTCAAGCTTGACAAAACCCTAGGTTAAAGAAGATGACTCCCTAGCTTGTTTGATGAACTTGAGAGTTAATGATCTTGAACTAAAGTTGCTATTAAAGAGAATAAGAGTTTAGACTAATTAAGCCCTTAAATATTCTTTTTAGGAATCCCAAACATTTTGGTTTAGGTTCTTAAAATATAAAAAGTTACAAAAATACCCCTGAGACCTCGTTTGTATATTTGACTCGCCAGTGATGATATGTCACATAACGACTCATCATTGGACTTGACGTCTCGTGGGGTCCTTTCGTTGCTACTAAAACCAAATTGGACATTCTCTGATTCTCAGCTCAAGGACTATTAGAATGATCTACCTAATGAATCATCACTTATACTAATGAATGGTGGCCTAACTTGTTAGAACTCGGAAGAAAATGTCATGTTGTGGAACATAGCTTGGTGACCACTCCGCCTAACGAATCGATAAGTGACTTAGCAACTCACTTGATGAGTTGTTCTATTGTACTGGTCTGATTTTTGCTGGGTTTTTGCTTCATGTCTAGGATTTGATCTTAGGGACGTTTGAGGGTTGTTACATTATCTCCCTTGTGGGATCATTCGTCCTCGAACAAATACTGATCTGGACTGATAAGTGATGTAACTGAGAGTAACCAGAATGATCTAAATTGAATCCACGGAACGTGCAACAATACTAAGGACTTCAACATCAACTAATGGGTCATGAAACTAATAAGAGTACTATGATAGGAAAATATTACCACAAGAAGATGGCTCTAAACTAGGAGGGAATAGATGAGGATACTTGTTCATCATATCTGCTTTAGCTTCCTAAGTAGCTCCCTCAACTAATTGATTCCTCCATAACTCGCAGAAGTGACTTCTTTATTCCTCAACTTATAAACCTATCGATCTAAAATCTCAACTAGTACTTTCTCATATGACAGGTTGTCCATAACTCCACACTCTCTATCAGGGCAATGAGTTAGGGGTCTCCCACATACTTCTTAAGCATAGAGATGTGGAAAACTGGATGGACTGATGCTAGTTCAGCTGGCAACTCCAACTCATAAGCTACCTTGCAAACTCTCTTTGAAATTCTATATGGACCAATATAGTGGGCAATGAGCTTCCTTTTCTTACTAAATCTCATGACACCCTTCATGGGTGAAACCTTCGAGTAACCCAATCAACTACCTCAAATTCCAAGTCTCTACGTCTAACATCTGTATAAGATTTTTGCAATTCTGAGCAGTCTTCAACCTTTCCTAAATAATCTTAACCTTCTCCATGGATTGTTGCACTAAGTCTAGCCCAATCAGCTCAGCTTCACCAACTTCAAACCAGCCAATCGGAGATCTATACCTCCGCTCATAAAGAGCCTCAATTGGAGCCATCTGAATACTAGAGTGGTAACTATTATTATATGGAAACTCAATTAGAGGTAAATGGTCATCAAATTTTCCCTTTAATTCAATAACACATGATCTTAATATATTCTTCAATGCTTGAATAGTCTGCTATGCTTGACCATCTGTCTGCAGATGAAAAATTGTGCTAAGGTTTACCTTCAAACCTAAACCTCTTTGAAATAACTTCCAAACCTGCATAGTAAATTGTGTGCCCCTATCTGATATGATAGATAATGGAATTCCATGAAGTCTAACTATTTTTTGAATATATAATCTAGCATAGTCCTCGGCTGAATCCATAGTCTTAACTGGTAATAAATGAGGTGACTTAGTCATTCAATCTACAATTACCCAAATAAAGTCATATTGCCTACGTGATTTCGGTAGACTAGTGATAAAGTCCATATTGATCATCTCCCACTTCCACTTGGGGACTGCTATATTTTGAGCCACACCACCTGGCCTTTAGTTCTTGACCTTAACTTGTTAACAATTTGGGCATCTAGCCACATGGTCTGCAATGTCTCCCTTCTCTTAAGTCATGGTACATCTTAGTGGGTGAATATAATATTTTGAGTTGTGTGCTTCTGCCATGATCCTATCTTTGAGACCATTTACATTTGGGACACATAATCTACATTCATACCTCAAGATACTATCTCCCCCTTGTGTGAAAACCAACACCTTCTACTTGTGAAAAACTTCATTTAATTGAAGCAAGAGGTGATCTCTATCCTGCTTTTCCTTACTTCTTTCAAAAGTGATGATTCGGCCCCATTCTACATAAGCACACTACCTTCTTTGGAGTCTAGGAGACGGACTCTTAAGTGTGAGATTCTATGTACATCCTTAGCCAACTCTCCCTTCTCTTCCTCTACATTAGTTGTGCTTCTCATAGATTTCCTGCTAAGAGCATCAACAACTACATTAGCCTTACCTGGATGGTAGAGAATACTCATGTCATAATCCTTGAGCAACTCAAGACACCTTCTCTGTTTGAGATTCAACTCCTTCTGGTTGAATACATACTGCTGGATCTTATGGTCTATAAATACTTCAACATGCACACTATAGAGATAATGGCACAAAATCTTTAATGCAAATACTACAGTTGCTAACTCGAGGTCATGAGTCGAATAATTCTTCTTATGGATCTTAAGTTGTCTGGAGGCATAAGATATAACTTTACCGTTCTGCATCAATACACAACTGATGCCTACTCTAGATTCATCAAAATATACAACAAAGCCATCTATACCCTTTGGTAGCTCTGTCAAAGTGGTTACTTGGCTCAAACCCAACACTAACTTATTTAAACNATACAACAAAGCCATCTATACCCTTTGGTAGGGTTAACACTGATGCAATAGTCAAACGAGTCTTCAATTCCTGAAAGCTTTCCTCACAAGCTTTAGACCATTAAAATTTGACCTTCTTCTGAGTCAACTTAGTCAATATAGCAGTAATAAGAATCCTTCTACAAATCTCCTGTAGTAACCAACTAAACCCAAGAAACTTCTTATGTTAGTTGGGATTGTGGGTCGGGCCAACTCTTCACAGCCTCAATCTTTTGAGAGTCAACCTTAATTCTCGTTGGAGACTATATTTCCTAGGAAAGCCACTGACTTCAGCCAAAATTTGCACTTAGAGAACTTGGCTAATAACTCTTTATCCTTAAGTATCTGCAGGACTATTCTGAGATGACTGGCATGCTCCTCCTTTCTCTTGGAGTAAACCAAGATATCATTAATGAATACAATAATACACATCTCCAAGTATGGATTGAATACTCTTATCATGAAATCTATAAATACTGCAGTAGCGTTAGTCAAATCAATGGACACAACAACACGCTTAAAATAACCATAACGAGTCCTAAAGGCTGTCTTGGGAGTATCACACTCTCTAACCTTTAACTAATGATACCCCAATCTATGGTCTATCTTTGAGAAACATTTGGCACCCTGAAGCTGGTCGAACAAGGAATTGATTCTAGGAAGGGGATATCTATTCTTGATAGTGACTTTGTTCAACTAGCAATAATCAATACACATTCTAAGAGAACCATCCTTCTTATGCATGAAGAAAACTGGAGCACCCCAAGGTGAAGTACTGGGGCGAATGAAACCCCTATCTAGAAGGTTGTATAACTTCTCTTTTCAACTTTTTAAACTCAGCTAGAGCCATTTTATATGGAGGAATAGAGATAGTGTCACGCCCCGAGACTACACCCTGGACGTAACACGGTACTTGAAGTCACAAGTGACCCCAAGTTAACCCCTAGTCTATCACACACTGATATTCTGAGTAAAACATGCACAGAGGAAATTTTGAAGTAATAACATAAAAGAATTTTTATGAAATTTAAGATAAAACTTAAAACATGAAATCTGAACATCTATTGTCTGAAAGCCTTCTAACTAATGAGTTACTGGGAAAAGCCCCCAACTAACTCTAAGTCTATACAAAAACTGTGAACTAACTCTATGAAAATGAAATAAGGCCTTTGAATGATGAGGACTCACACTTCAATTGCGGTTGAGGATCTGAATCATGGCGGCGAATGCTGCCGAGTTTGGGAACTTGCAGCTGTATCATGAAATGATACAACATAAAATTATGTGTCAGTACCTTGAATGTATTGAGTAAGTGGGAGAAAACGTAACTGAATATAAAGTTTGAACTGAAATGACACGTAATGACCAACAGGTAAGCTGAACTGAACTACTAATGTAAACTAAAATGGTCAAGATGACCCTGTCTGATGGTGCCCTAAGTCTGAGAGTTCTTAGTTTGAAATACTATACTGAACTAAGATAAACTGATAGAACTGGAACCGAACTGAGCTACTTATTCTGAACCGAACTGGACCGGCTAGTGGGAGAGTCTCTAACCGACATATAACCACGTGAGCTAGACGTGGAGTCCGATGTATACACCCTACCTATAGGACCCAATATACCTTGCCAGGGTATAACGGCATGAACTCGGTGATCACAAAAGTCTGGGGCCAATCTGACCAAGTAATACCGTGACCTACTCCGGTAACGTAGTTCTGGGAACCTGGGTGTGCCGGAACCCCGGCCTGCTTGGTGTTAAGTCCTACTCCCACTGAAAAACCTAAACTGAACTACTAGGCTAATAGATCTAAATTTGGGTCCAAGACTAGTCAGGGACATATAACTAAAAGTACCCTGAGAGTCTTATCGAACCAGATTCTGAAACTGGATTCTGGACTGGTCAGAGCTGCTTATCTGAAAGCGTAGTAACCGTTTAAGAACAAATCGTAAACTGAACTGGGGTCCTGGGGCTGGTCATAGCTATATATCTAAAGTGTCATGACCACCTAATATGCCAATAAATTGGATTCTGAGTCTGATTCTAATAACTGGGAGGCATCACTGACACCTCGGGAAAAGACTGAAGTCAAACTAATAAGTTGACACATTCTGTATAGTTCTGATGAGGTTCTACATTCTATCTAAACTAAACTACTAGGAAGCTAAAAGAGAACTCAACTCATTCCAACAACACAAGAATTTCATAATATAGCGAAATTTCAAGAATTTAAAGGAATCTCATCCAACAAGGCTAAAATCGTTCACATCAATGGAATAATTGCTCACATAGATATATAATAAGAATTACTAGGAAATTTAGGCCAAAACATACTTCACAAAATAGACGGAATTTAATACGCAATAATCTTTACTTGAAATTTTATGGCTGTAAATCATCTCGGCCAGAACAACAACAATTTACTTATGAATTGATGGAGATCATATGAATAATAAACATGGATAATAACCCAATTGAAATTAACAAAAACCAGCATGAAAATCTCTTCATATTTAAAAATCTCAGGGCTAAACTGATAGGAAAATTATGGGAGGATATTGGGGACACAAGGGAAGGAAAATTCCCTTATTGAATTCCCACATACCTGACTAAAAGTTCCCAGAAGAAGATGACCTGAACTGCTGCGATGAAGGAAGAGCCCTAAGCCTGCTAGAGAGCTTCTTGAGAGAACTTTCGATTAATTTTTGAGAGTAAATGTGAGAATGAGGGGAGAAACCATCCAAACCCTCTAATAAGTATGAATTTAGGTCCAAAATGACGTAGTTTTAAAGCTTAGGAAAATAGGAAATTACTAAATAGCCGTTAGAAAAATACTGGGAAAAACTGTCAGGTGACCCTAACGGGTGACCTAATAAGTCGTGGTGGATGACCACGACTCATGGTCACACCCATTGAATACACTGCTTGGATTCCCTTATAGGTCGCCACGAGGGACCTAACGAGTCGTGGTCACTAACCACGACTCATTTGTCTCTCCCGTTAGGTACACACTGGATAAAACCTTTAGGCTAGTAACGGGGGACATAGCAGTCGTTCTTTGGGGACCGCGACTCGTTGTCCCCACTGGAAATAAATACACTACTCCATAATAAAATTCTCAACCCAGGCTTGACCACGGTGACTCAGCTTGGGTCGTGGTCAGCGACCGACTTCGTGAAGTACCTCGTTGGGTACACCTGTCTCCCCTTTTAAAATTCTCAAACCTCCTTCTCACGGCTCACCAACGAGTCGTTAGGTCACTCTTGACCGTTTGGTGAGTCATCCACACTGCTTTTCAAATTTCTTGATTTAAGTCCCAAAATGAGATTTTGAGTTCAGACATTATAATATCTTCCCATTGTAAACATTCTTCCTCAAATGTTAGAAACACACAGGAAAGGAGATATGATCAAATTTTCCAAATACTGCTCATTAACTCCCAAAACTATCGGAATGACCTATCGGAATGACTACCTCCATTTCAAAATACATAACTGAACTGAATTTACTTTTCATACATACATCCAAAGTCTCAAAAGAAACTTATACACATGAATGGAATTCAACAACTAGATCAGGTCCTAAGGCAAAACTAACATTTCAAGCTACAACAGAGTCGGTAAAATAGAGAACAAGTGCGGGTATTTGGCCATCATATCCGCTTCGGCCTCCCACATAGCTCCCTCAACCTGCTAATTTCTCCATAGGACCTTGACTGAAGCTATTTCCTTATTCCTCAGCTTACGAACCTGACGGTCAAGGATCTGGACTGGTACCTCCTCATATGAGTTACTATCCTTTATTCCCACGCTGTCCAATGGCACAACTAAGGTTGGATCTCTGATGCACTTCTTCAAAAGTGACACATGGAAAACTGAGTGTACAATTGCTAGTTCTTACGATAATTCTAGCTCATAGGCTACATTGTTGATACGCCTCAAAATTCTATAAGGTCCCACGTACCTCGGACTGTGCTTTCCTTTCTTGACAAACCTCATCACCCCTTTCATGGGCGAGATTTTTAGGTAAACCTAGTCATCAACTGCAAACTCCAACTCTCTTCTCCGCACATCGGCGTAAGATTTATGACGGCTCTGAGTTGTTTTCAACCTTTTTCGGATGAGCTGAACTTTCTGTATTGCCTCATGTACTGAGTCTGGCCTTATCAAGGTAGCTTCACCAACCTCGAACCACCCTATAGGAGATCTACACCTTCTACTATACAATGTTTCAAATGGGGCCATCTGAATGCTAGAATGGTAGCTTTTGTTATACGCAAACTCAACAAAAGGAAAATGGTCATCCCAATTACCCTTAAGATCGATCGCGCATGCTCTTAGCATATATTCTAGGGTCTAAATGGTCTGCTCAGCTTGCCCATCGGTCTGCGGGTGAAAAGTTGTGTTGAGTTTGACCTGAGTGCCTAGTCCCTTCTGAAAGGACTTCAAGAAGTGTGAGGTGAACTAAGTTCCCCTGTCTGAAATGATAGCAAAGGGAACCCCATCGAGTCTGACTAACTCTCGGATGTAAATTTTTGCATAGTCCTCAGCTAAGTCTGTGGTTTTAATTGGGAGGAAGTGAGATGACTTAGTCATCCGATCTACTACTACCTAGATTGAGTCATGTTGCAGACGAGTCGGTGGTAGACCCCTGATAAAATCCATATTCATTTTTTCCCACTTCCGCGTGGGTATACTGGCAGTTCGGGCACTTGGCTACGAATTCAGCAATGTCTCCTTTCATGTCGTTCCAACAGTAAATATCCTGCAAATCGAGGTACATTTTAGTAGCACCAGGGTGAATGGAGTATCTCGAGCTATGTGCCTCGGCCAATATCCGCTGTCTCAACTCACCAACATCCGGTACACACAATCTTCCCTGATAACGAAGCACACCATCTCCCCCTTTGGAGAACGCCTCAACATCCTTCCTGCGAACTGCTTCTTTAAGTTTAAGTAGAACTGGATCTTCATCCTGTCTGGACTTAACTTCAACTACCAAAGATGAGTCTGACCCACTCTGCACTACCACCCCTCCTTCGGCTGAATCCACTAGTTGCACCCCTAATCGGGCTAGTATGTGAACATCCCTTGCTAACTCCTTTTGTCTTCCTCAATATGAGCCACACTACCCATCGACCGTCTTCTTAGGGAAGCATCCACCACATTGGCTTTGACCGGGTGATACAGTACACTCATGTCATAGTCTTTTAGCAACTCCAACCACCTTCTCTGACACAGATTTAGATCCTTCTGACTCAACACGTATTGAAGGCTCTTATGATCTGTAAATACATCTATGTGAGCTCCATATAAGTAATGCCTCCATATTTTTAGTGCAGACACCACCGTTGCCAACTCCAAGTCATGAGTTGGATAGTTCTTCTCATGAACCTTGAGATGTCTGGAGGCGTAGGCTATCACTTTTCCCCACTGCATGAGAACGCATTTGAGTCCAACTCCGGAGGCATCACAATAAACAACCAATCCATATGTTCCCTTTGGCAGGGTCAAAATTGGAGCGGTAGTGAGTCGAGTCTTTAACTCCTAGAAACTCTTCTCACACTCATCCGACCACTGAAATTTCACCTTATTCTGAGTTAACTTAGTCAGAGGAGATGCTATAAAGGAGAAGCCTTCCACAAACCATCGGTAATAACTAGCTAAGCCAGGAAACTCGTGATTTCAGTAGGAGAGGTAGGTTGAAGCCAATCTTTTACTACTGCTATCTTGCGAGGATCTACTTGTATCCCTTCACTTAGACCACATGACCTAAGAAAGTCACGGACATTAACCAAAATTTGCACTTGCTGAACTTGGTGAACAATTTGCGGTCCCTGAGTGTTTGTAATGCTAATCTTAGGTAATTGGCATGCTCTTCCTCATTTCTGGAGTACACCAGAATGTCGTCGATAAATACAATGACGAACATATCTAGGTACTGCTTGAAGACCCTATTCATCAAATCCATGAAGGTTGTTGGGGCATTTGTTAACCCGAAGGACATCACCACAAACTCGTAGTGACAATACCGAGTTCTGAATGTTGTTTTTGGTATGTCACTTTCTAACCCTTAACTGATGGTGCCCTTACCTGAGATCGATTTTGGAGAAACAACTTGCTCCCTGAAGTTGGTCAAACAGGTCATCGATTCTAGGTAGGGGATATCTGTTCTTGACTGTGACTTTGTTCGTTGACGATAATATATGCACATTCTGAGGGTACCGTCTTTTCTTACGCACGAATAGCACTGGAGAACTCCAAGGAGAGATGCCGAGTCTGATAAAACCCTTTTTAAGAAGATCCTTTAACTGCTCCTTCAACTCTTTAAGCTCAGCTGGAGCCATTCTGTAAGGACGGATGGAGATGGGCTAAGTGTCTGGGAGGAGATCTATTCCGAAGTCTATTTCCCTTTCAGGGGGAACTCTGGGAAGATCCTCAGGAAAAACGTCTAGGAACTCGCTAACCACAAGGACTAACTGGATAGTCGGGGTCTCAGAGTTGGAATCCTTGGCCCGAACTAGATGATATATACTTCCCTTGGAGATGAGTTTCTGGGCCTTAAGGTAGGAAATAAACCTACCTTAGGTGCTGAACTGCTGCCCATCCATTCTAACACTTGCTCATTCTACCTTAGGTAAATATTTCATTTTGAAGTACAAATATATTCAAACTAAGTCATAATATAGTGTTATTTAATGTAATTAATCTTTATTTTTATAACTTATTTTTAAAAAAATTCTGGATCATTGAATTAAGGGTGACAAAAAAATATCAAAATTTTAAAAATAATACAAGTTTTAATTATTTGTAGGAATGATATTTTTATGATTAGTGATTGATGATGTTTTTCCTTTTTTCTTTCAAAATATTTTGATCCATATTATATAAAATTCTAAATTACCTAAAAAGAAAAAAAACAAATTCTTTAACAGCCAACCACCTATATTTTTATTGCTGCTTACATCCCCTTTCTTCTTCTTCATTTAGAAAAAAAGTTGATGAAATAAAAAAAATATATCTGATTTACGCATTTTTTGGACTGAAGTTTATTCGTATAGCACAAGGTATTATCTTAAAAGTGATTTTGATCATCTGATAAGTGAACAATATTGTGTTGTGTCAATTAGAGGTGTACAAAGAAAATTGATAAACCGCACAACCCGATAATCATAATCAAATAGATTT
>JACEIK010000955.1:111274-130425 GCA_018107945.1 Datura stramonium | reverse complement strand
ATATATATATAGAGAGAGAGAGAGAGAGATATTGATAATCAAAGGGGGGAGGGGTTAATTTTTAAAATTAACACTTACTCGACTGTCGAAGTGAATAAGTTGACTCAGTTTCTGCAGAAAATTTTAGTAATAATAAATCAAACTCAAAGCATGAAAATAAAGACACAAAAGATATATCCTGGTTCGGATTACCCTTGTGGTTCCTAGTCCAGTCCCCTTGGGTTGCAAGGGTTTCCCTTTGAGTTTTCAAATTGTCAATGATTAAAAGAATAAGTTCATCAATCAATGGTGAATAGCAATAAATTTGATACAGCCTCTCCCTGTATATCTATCTGACTATTTCTATCTTTTAATCTCACTAGTAATGCTTTTAGGATTACAATGATTGAATAAGAATAGAATTATTAGTTTTGATCAAGTGAAGTTGTACAGGGAATCATTCTTCAGACTTTGTATATATATAGGCTCTTACGTACAAGATCAGTTCCTTTTGATCTTGTTTTCCCGCTCATCAAGGGATAACCCAAGGGATTTTGCTCCTGTCACGTCCTTTGGAGAAGATGTCGAGCCTTGATTGATTTGGGAAGGATTTCTTCCTTTTGAGGTGACAGAGATTGAGGCAGACGATAATTATTTGAGGATTATTGATATCGGGAGTGATTCCTTCCTTGTTTAGCCCTTATATTCAGCTAGAATATTCCTCGGAAATCTTCTTTAACTCTTAATCAATTTCCTTCTTTTTGGAGTCGATCTTCCTTCTATAAACGTCACGATATGTTCCTTAATTTATTCATCCTGCATCAATTTTGTCATTATTAAAATATATTAGTGCAGCAATCTCCCTCTTTTTTATGATGACATAAATTTAGAGTCGTTTAGGGGGTACTTCCGTGTTTGAGAGAGTTTTTGTAGATTTCTCCTCCTGGATTGATGCTTTTCCCCTGAATTAAAGAGCCTCATACTTAACTCTATCGAACATCAAGTTTTGAGGAGATCATTATAAAAGAAACTTTAATTTGATCATAACTTAGGGACTTTTAAAGTAAGACTAGAGGAAAAGAGAAAAAGAACATAACAATGATACAAACAAAACATTTAATTCCACAGAACATTGTTTATTTCATCAACAAAAATAGACAAAAAGAGCATTTATATTCTCCCCCTTCATCACAAAAAGGGAACAAGTAAAAATATAAGCCCATGCAGGGGCAGGGGAGAGTAGGCAACGCACAAAGATAAAGCACGAAAAGTAAATATTTGAGCGTATTGATGATTCGCTCGGAAAAGGAGTGATAGAATTTCTCGATACAGGTAGACAGAGAGGAATAGTAGTTTTGAACAATGACCACAAGTTCATTTTCAAATATTTCAGCTCGAGCAGCGGCTGAGTCGACTTGGCGCAGAAGCCTTATTGAAAGACTTAACCCCTTTATGCTGGATGAGGGTCAACTGATTCTTCAGATTGGCAACATTTGAGGTTAGGATGGCCAGCGATTCATTACTCTTGTGCAGGTCACCAGCCATGCACTGCACCAAGAGTTTCCTTAACATCCTTAAGTTTAGTCAAAAGAGAGGAGAGAATGGAGCTGGAGGAGCCATCTGGAGAGACATTATTACAGATTTCAACAGTAGAGATTTTGGATTTGGGCTTAAAACTTTCCTTCTTGACCCAACGATCTTCATCAAGAATGAACCCCATACTAGAAAAAGAACGATCATTGTAGGTAAAGGAGATTTCTTTCACAGGAAACCCAGAGACATCCACACCCATAGCTTTGATGATTCGACTCACGAGCATTCCATAGGGAAGACTGGCGTTGCCACTGGTATCTTTGTATCTTTCAAACATATACCCAAGGAACCATTTAGACCATTCTATTTTACGCTTCTTCAGAAGGCAGTACACGACAAAAACATCTTTATTTGACAGAGTGCGGAGAGATCCTTTTCGAGGCAGTAGGGTAGTTGCAACAATGTGTGCGATGATGCGATTCTCGAAGCAAATAAAAGCAGGGCCAAAGTCAGAGAGATCAGTACCATCTTCAGCAATGAATAGCTTTGCTTCGTCGAGAGATACCTCAAAATCTTCAAACCATCCACCGATGAAGAAGGGAATGTTTCCAGAAATTCAAAGAGGGTTTAGGACAGAATAATTCTGGTGCCTAGAACAAGGATTTCAGGATCACTGTTGTCTTTGAAAGGTTTCAGATTTGAATAAAAAATCCGGATGGGATCTTCGAATGCTTCATTAGCACAACGAAGGAAAATATTATCTAGACCTTAAAAAGAGAAAATGTGGCTTATGAAGCAGTGAGAGGCTTCAAGTTGAGCGGGGCAGATTACTCTACCATAAGCGAAAGGGCGATTTTTAAAGGCAAGAAACTTCCTTTTTTCAAACACGCTCCAAAACGTTTGCATGTCTTCTAGGTCAAAAGAAAGAGGAGGGTCAGGATTTTCTTTCTTAGAGAAAAAACTGGGGTTTTTTTTTATGAGAATAGAAGAGGAGTTAGGTGACTCTTCAGAGGATGAATCAGAAATTTCAATTGGGAATGGAGAAGAGGACGCTTTTTTAAGCCTTTTTGCTGGAGCGACGAGCATTATGAACAGAGGATTTTTCCATTTCTGATGAGAAAGAAAGAGTACCAAGGAGATGAATTTATAGGAGGAGAGATATACGAGAGGGATGTGAAGAGGTGAGCAATGAAAGGACGGCATGCAGACAGACATAATAATGATGACCTAGAAAACTGAAACGACAGGATTTAAATAGGGAAAAAGCAGGTTATTAAGCACGTAAATTAAGGCAAGGAAATAAATTCAAAATAAGTTAATTTAGGCAAAGAAACATCACAGATAATTTTAGGAGAAATTTATTAAAGAACAAGAAATAACACCAAGGCTTTTCCTTAAAAACAAAACCAATTTTCTAAAGGGGTTTAGTAAAAATATTAGCTAGCTGATTTTTAGAGTCAACAAATTTTAGTAAAAAAATCTCCATTTTCAACATAATATCGAATAAAATGATATTTAATATCTATATGCTTTGGTCTAGAATGATGCACAGTATATTTTGAAAGACTAATAGCATTGGTGTTATCACATAAAATAGGGATGCTTTCATAATTTAGATCATAGTCTAACAACTAATGTTTCATCCATAGTAATTGTGCTCCACAGCTTCCAAGGGCCAGATATTCTACCTCTATAGTAGATAGTGCTACAAAGTTTTATTTTTTTCTTCGTCAAGAAGTGAGAGCTTCTCCGAGAATTTGACATGATCCACTAGTGCTTTTTCTGTCGTACTTGTCACCTGCAAATCTGCATCTATGTAACCAATTAAATCAAAATTGTTAGAATAAGAATACCATAGACCATGATCTTGAGTTTCAATGAGATAATGAATGATTCGTTTTACTGCAGTCATGTGGGATTCTTTAGGAGTTGACTAAAATCTGGAGCACTTGCACACACTAAACATGATGTCTCGTTGACTAGCAGTAAGGTACAAAAGTGATCCAATCATTCCTCTATATATCTTTTCATCAACACCTTTCCCATTTGAGTCATTCTCCAAGAAAATTGAAGGGCTCATTGGGGTTCCAGCAACTCTTTCTTTTTCTAGATTGAATTTTTTTATCAGCTCCTTTGTGTACTTAGTTTGACTGATGAATGTTCCTTAAGTCGAATGACGGATTTGAAGACCTAAAAATAGTGTTAGTTCTCTCATCATGCTCATTTAAAATTTTCCTATCATTAAATCTGCGAAATTCTTGCATAGAGTAGCATCAAGACTTCCAAATATAATATCATCTACATAAATTTGAATAATTAGAATAGTAGTAGAAGAACGTTGAATAAAAATAGTATTATCAATTTTTCCTCGACAAAAAATATTTTTAATTAGAAAGGAGCTTAGACGTTCATACTAGGCTTTTGAGCTTGTTTCAAACCATAAAGAGCTTTAGGGAGTTTAAAAACATAGTTGGGACAAGGGGGATTTTCAAAATCAGGTGGTTTTTTGACAAAAACTTCTTTTATATGTTCATTTAAAAAGGCACTTTTAACATCCATTTGAAAAAGTTTAAATTATCTAGAGACTGCACATGCTAATAAAATACGAATAGATTCCAGTCTAGCAACAGGAGCAAAATTTTCGTCGTAGTCAATACCTTCTTGCTGAGAATTCCCTTGTGCAACTAACCTGGATTTATTTTTGATGACCTTACCTTCTTTGTTTAAATTGTTTCTGAAGACCCACTTTGTATCAATAATGGATGCATTTGTTGGACTTGGAATGAGAGTCCAAATGCGACTTCTCTCAAACTGGTCTATTTCATCTAGCATAGCTCTAAACCAGTGTTCGTCAATAAGAGCTTCATCCATTTTCTTTGGTTCAATTTGAGACACCAATGCCAGTGATGATTGATTTTTAAGAGAAGATCTTATCTAACGCTGATATTTGGATGCCCAATGAAAAAGTCATTTGGGTAGCTGGCTTCATTTCTCCATTATCTTGGAATATTTGGGACCTTAGTCAGGTGATTCTCTTCCTCTTGGTCTGGTCTCTTTAAAGGAGATGTTTTGGATATTTCAATGATGCTTTCTTTCTCAGATATGGTTGAGTCTTATTTTGCTGTTGATTTAGAAGTTTATGAGATGGTTCTACCATCTTCCCATGTATCATGCTCAATAAGACTTGTCGATGGGTTAGAGTTATTAAAAACAACATGAACAGATTCCTCAACAATTAACGTACATTTATTGAAAAATCTAAAAGGATGGCTCAGTGGTGCATATCCAAGGAAAATTCCTTCATCACTTCTAGGATCAAACTTACCGAGATTGTTCTAACCATTGTTGTGGATGAAACATTTGCATCCACATAGATGAAAGTAACTTATATTTGGCTTCTTTCCTTTCCATAGTTCATATGGAGTCTTTTTTTGCACAGGTTGAATGAGACATCGTTTAAGGATATGACATGCAGTGCTTAAAGCTTCAGCCCAAAAATGATCAGGAAGATTCTGCTCTATGAGCATTGTCATGGAAGTATCTTGAAGTGAGCGATTTTTCCGTTCGACGACTCCATTTTACTGAGGAGTTCGAGGTGAAGAGAAAGTCTGAGTATAGCCCTTCTGATTACAGAATTCCTCGAACGACTGACTTTTGAATTCCCTTTCATGATCATTGTGAATAGATGAGATAAAATATCCCTTTTCTTGTTGAACCCTTTTGCAAAAAATTTCAAAATTTTAGAAGGCTTCATCCTTCTGAGCTAAAAACATGACCAAAGTGAATCGTGAGAAATCATCAATAACAACAAAAGAATATTTCTTACTACCAATGCTAGCAGTTTTGTTAGGGCCAAAAATATCCATATGAAGAAGTCCAAAGGGTTTAGAAGTACTTACAATGTCTTTAGACTTAAAGGAGGATCTAGATTGTTTTCCCAGTTGACATACATCACATATAGGGTTATTAGAGAAATTCAATTTTGGCAAGCCAAGAACTAGATCTAATTTAGAAAGCTTTTCAATGGTGTGTATACTAGCATGGTCCATCTTTCTGTGCCAGATACCTAGATCATTTGAGACAGCTGCAAGACAGGTTAGAGTAGATAGATCAACATTATTCAACACATAAATATTTTCAACACGATCACCGACAAGAAAAATATTTCTGGAGGCATTGCTAATAGTGCATCTGATTGCGTTGAATAGAACGTCGAACCCAGCATCACATAGTTGATTGATTCTTAGCAAGTTGTGTTTCAGTCCATTCACAAGATACACTTCAATTAAGTCACATGAGGGACTTATAGTAATAACACCTACACTAACCACCTCGCCTTTGGCGTTGTCACCAAATCTAACGTATCCTCCATCAATTATTTTAACAGACCTAAAAATTTCTTTTGTTCCTATCATGTGTCTGGAGAATCTGCTATTAGTTACCCACATTCCCTTTATATAGTTGCTTTTCGGTTGCTCCTGCAAAACAAGAAGATTAATGATTTTAGGTACCCAAGCTTTCTTGGGTCCTGGTAAGTTAGTAGAAGGGGCTTCATAGGTTGTTCCTTTTTTCTTCCAGACCCATTTTCCATGAGAATATAATTTACAGTTAAAAGACTTATGACCATGTTTCCCACATGAATAGAATATGGGAGAAGAAAAAGATTTAGCAGAGTGAAAACTAGTCGATGCTCTTGACAAAAAATGTGATTTATTCGAGTTGACTGAGCTGTGACTGGGTGATTTCTTAATGTTGTTTAATTGCATCTTGACTTCACCTAGATCTTCTTCAAGGAAGTCTACTTCAATTTGAGTTTCTTCAAGAAAAATTTGCCAGTCCTTCTTTTCTTTAGCAAGTTTATTATATTCATCAATAAGTTTCTGCAGTTCATATGTGACAGGATACAGAGAGTCCTGAAGTTCTTGACACTTATTACAGAGATTTTATCTTACCTCGCTTGATCCTTCAAGGGCCATAAAGCAGATGTTGGCAGCTTCTTCTGTTCTTCATCGGAGACATCTTCATCACTCCATGCTCCCATGGATTTGTTGCTTTTATGAAAGTTATTTTTCTTCAATTCAGGACAGTTTTGTCTTATGTGTCCAGGTTTTTTGCAATGATAACATCGATCCTCCTTTATTTTTGCGATATCCAGACTGAGGCTTCTGCCGTCTTTGGCAAAGAATGTGTCTAACTCCTCGGTTGATTAGAGCCAGTCCCTCATTGTCTTCTTCTTCTTCATCCTTCTTGTTCTCATTTTGTATGGCATTGAGGGCTACTATTTTTTTCTTTTCATTTTTGGAATATTTGTTGAGATGGTTTTGCTCATAGGCCATCAGATTTCCTCTGAGTTCATCATAGGAAAGTTTCTCCAGATCTCCGTCTTCAAGGATTTTGGCTTTGTTTCCAAGGCTTTAGGCAGACTTCTAAGGAGTTTTCGAACATGCATACTATTTGAGTACACCATACCAAGTGATTTCCATTCTCCAACGATCTTGCTGAATCTCGAGAACATGGATTCAACATTTTATTCATCTGTCATCTTGAACAATTCATATTCGTTCACCAGCACATTAATTCTAGCCTCCTTCACTTTTTTGGTGACTTCATAGGTTACCTTAAGCTTATCCCACATATCCTTTGCAGTATCGCATGTTGAAATCTTGTCATATTTAGTTCCACTCACTACACAAAAAACTAGACTAATAGCACTAGCATTAGTTTGAATTACCTCTTGTTGTTCAGGAGTGACTGAGAAGGTTTTTAGATCAGTTTTGGCGAGATCTGATACTCCAGGAATGGGCTGGGACCTTTCTTGATTACAATCCAGGCTTGAAAGTCATTTGCTTTGGACAAAAATTTTGCTTTCAAATTGTCAACGATTACAAGAGTAAGTTCACCAATTTATGGTGAATAGTAATGAACTTGATACAGCCTCTTCCAGTATATCTATCTGACTATTTCTATCTTTTAATCTCATTAGTAATGCTTTTAGGATTTACAATAATTGAATAAGAACAAAATTATCAGTTTTTATCAAGTGAAGTTGTACGAGGAACCAATCTTCAAAATTTGTATATATATAGGCTCTTGCGTACAAGATCAGTTCCTTTTGATATTGTTTTACCACACATCAAGGGATAGCCCAGGGAATTTTTCTCCAGTCATATCCTCTGGAGAATATGTCGAGCCTTGATTGATTTGGGAAGGATTTCTCCCTTTTGAGGTGACAGAGATTGAGGCAGATGACAATGATTTTAGGCTGATTGATATTGGGAGTGATTCCTTCCTTTTTTAACCCTTATATTCAGTTGGAATATTCCTTGGAAATCTTCTCTAACTCTTAATCAAATTTCTTCCTTTTGGAATCGATCTTCCTTCTATAAACGTCACGATATGTTCCTTGATTTATTCATCATGCATCAATTTTTTCATCATTGAAACATATTAGTGCAACATAAATATTTTATGTAATTTATAAGTACTTCTTAAAAAGAAAATTTTCATACTTTTTGTCTTTTAACATATTATTTCAACCTTAGACTTAGAATTTTGAATGATCCAATAAGTGTTATAACTTATAGATGCATCTTAACTCAAATAAATCCTAAACTAAAACCAAATTAATATTAATGCTAACAAAAGAAATGATTTCAATACCAGGAAGGAAAATAATCTTAGATATCTCTGTTTTTAATTTTGCATTGGTTAATTTACATAGTGAAAACACAACTTAAATTTTAAAAAATGTTAGTTATACAATTAATACTTATTAGACTTACTTAGTTTTGCATGAATTAGTACTTTTAAAGTATGATCATTTTTATTAAGGAAAAAACTCAAATATTCCATCGAGCTTTCAGAAATGGCTCAGCTATACCATCCATTAATAGTTGGGCTTATTTATGTCATCTTTGTAGCACATTTGATTTATTCGTGCCACTAATTATTAATTAAATCCTACTACTACCAGATTTTTTCACGTGGTATTATCTAAATTCTTCATTACTTACCTCCATCACCCCCTTTTATGAGTGACATATGTGAGTCATTTTACTTCAGTGGCATATTTGAGCTTTTATTCAGTCTCTTATCATGTCTCAACCACTATATATTTATACCCCAAATTTCCCCATGAAAGACATACATTTTCTTAATTCACACATTCATATGTACTTTCACATCCGGCTATACCTCATTAGTGCACTCTCTTTTAAATTCATCTTTTTTTCCTGAAATAAATATTGGGTCATTTTCTCAAGCTACCATCATTCCCCAACCACTGTGATACCCTAAATTTCACCATGAAAACGCATACAATTCTATCATGAAAGCACATATATATTCTTAATTTGTATACTCATATGTAAATAAGCCTAACTATTAACAGATGACATAGTTGAGCAAATTCTGAAAGTAAGATGACATATTTATACTTTTTTCCTTTTCATTATGTCATGAAAAAATTTGACTGATCATGTAGGCACCTACTAAACTAGTCTGATAGGAGAACCCCTTTTAAAAACATAACTTCCATAAAAGGCTTATCTTTATAATAACATTTCCAAATAACTGAAACATCGATTTTACATTTAAAAATCCCAAACAATATTTTTTTTCCAAGTATTTAGTCTAGACATATACAAGAGCTCAAATCAGAGTTAGGACAAATAAAGAAAAAGGCACAGCTTTGCGTGAAGATAAAAGTGTAGAAGCTGATGCTGAGTATTGCCACCTTAACTATGAAACTCCAATATCCTTTTAAAAACCTATACCAGAAAAAGGTGTAGCAAGATTACTATTAGTGCACCACATGTACTGGTAAGCATCATTAGACGAATAATATTAGTATACGCAACATGGTGTAAAATCAGCAGCATCTAATAATTAAGTAACATTCAACACTTATGACACTCCCCCATATTCCACAGATTTCTTTAATAAATTATGAACATGCCAATAATATCCCTACTATATTTAATAAGTCTCTAGCTATAATCTCTAGACATACAATATTATCAACCACCACTGCAGTGGCCTTTCAACCGCTATGACGGTCCCACTACAGCGAAAATATCACTGCTGCAGCAGTGCCCCGTTAACTAGTAGCTCGATAAAAACTGGGCACTCCTTCGTTTCAACACAAGTATTTACTTAATACATCACAACACATTCCAAATGCATACCAACACTAACACTAAATATTTACACCATTGTAATTATACGTGTCTATTTCCTATTACAATTAGTTTATTATTATCATGCATCATTATTTAGATAACTTCCAAAAGACAAACACCATTACTACTCAACTAGCATCCTTATCGTTATACATAACCATTATCAATTCTCAATCATTTAACCATTAAATCATATCTAGTATCTTTACCCTAACCTTTTAACAAAATAATCCCTTGTTGCACCCCAGCGCACACGCAAGCATACCCACGGTCATAAAAGTAATACAGTAGCCCTTTTCAGAGCCGATGTCGAACCCACAGGGACTGGACTAATTAAGCGAATATTCAAGTTCAAATGTCAACTTAACCTTCACAAGTTTTGATAGAAGAGATTTAAGATACTTATAATTAAATCTAGAGGTTATCACAAAATAATCAAGAAATAATACAAGAAGCAACTAGAGTTAAGGCCTAACAATCATGCAATGCTACAGTTCACAATGTTTCGAGTATGAAAACTTCAGTTGTTTTCTCAAATAGTTAAGATGCGATGTTAATGGTATTTCGAACCTATAAACATGAGAAAGTAGTCTCACACCTACATCGTTGAGGGAGGATGTAACGTCCTAATTCGTGAGCAATTTAACTACGTGGATGTGGTTTACGGAGTTGTGCCCTTGATTATGGACTTTCATACCTCCAATCATTTAACTTGACTTAGCTTCACAACTAATTCTACGAGTGGTGATGTGACCATTCTAAGTCAATGTCTAGCTTATCCCGTTTTAGTAACCAAGAAAGTCAAATTAGGTATAATTTCTATCCTAACTGCTAATCCTATCGTAAAGATAAGAACTTGCTCCCTGCATTCTTGTGCTCTAGCCTAGGGTTACTCTTTTGAGCTTTTACCTAAGCTTAACGAGTTTGTTTTCATGGTGATCAAGTATAAAAACACTAATAATAAAGAATGTAAGACAAAACAACAACTAAAAACTCAAACCAACAAAGAATTCATGCATTTACAATCATATCATGTGGCCTCAACCCTAGAGGAAGGGTTTTAGCCACTCATGTTCGTACAAATACTTAAAAACATGATTAAAGTAGAGTACTTACAAGAATAGATAAAAGAGAATAAAAATTAGTGAACCCTAGGTAGAATTCTTCCTTTCTCCCTTCGCTTCTTTCTGTTGTTCTGAAAATATTTCGTGATAAAATGATTTTAGGAGCTAAGTGTTCTATTTATACTCAGTGGAAATTTACAATTTTAGGCCGGCCATGAACTAGCTTCGTGTCACGGACCCTAATGCCCTTATTCACCTCCGTGAAATGGAGGCAATGCATAGGCTTACTGGTTTGGAGTTCTCAGCAGCTCTTGTGCTCTACTGTTGTGCATCGCCCGGTGTGGCCCCGGAAGCATCATGCCTTGTGCACCCCGTGGCACGGTACTATCGTGCAGGGCCAATGGATGGCAAGAATTCGTGCGTAAGACATGGGCATGGCACGACGCTGGGCGCGGCACACGTACAGCGTGGCATGCTGCCTGGCGCAGCCTTGCCTTGGCATGTCTACTTGCCTTCTTTTGCAACTTTCTCCCGAACTTCATTCCTTCGCTTCAACCATCATTATTTAGTCCCTCCTATGCATTTTACACCTACAAAACAAAGACTAATCATGTTGGTTAGTTCCGGGGTGAAATTAAGCAATACATGAGAATGTGATCATATAAATTGACAAACATGGCTAAACTAAGGTATAAAATAGCACTTGGACACGTGATTATGCCCAAGATGACTACCCCACACTTATAGCCTTTTTCATCCTTGAACAACTCTATTACATCTCATGCGCATGAAGAACTCACACATAGCTAATTGAAATAAGATAATTCAAGCTAAGGCTACACTGATTGTTTTAGATGGCAAGTTAAAAATATAGCATGCAAGATATAACCATTAAAATCAAATATAACTACGTTAAGACTTTCTATCCTCAATAATCGACTCTCAAACTCAAAAAATCCATGAAAATTAACCAACCAAGAAATTCGACATAAATTTTATCCTTTATCAAACATGTGCCCTCACAACAAGAGAGTTATCCATTTTTCCCCTCATCAGTTTTCAAATTATGATATATATGGGTGTATGAATAAGAAATAAACTCACTCTCACAAAGAATTCACATGCGACATATATTGACCCATAAGCTTTCCTTTAGTGTTTTACTCCACTAATTTAGGAATGTTCGAAAGTAAGATCAAGTAGGACTTAGTGGGTTGTAATGTAAGCTAAGGGGCGGGTAGGCACTATCATGGCCAGTAATAGTGACTATTTTCTCTAAGCTCTTTAAATCCATCACACTTTCATTAAGAACATCCATCCTCTGACTTTTACCTTTATTCTTTTCACTCCCATTTCCCTCTTTTGTTTCCCATTTCATTAGGCACTGCTTAAGCTGTTTGTAAGGAGTTCTTGAGCAATTTTCTTTTTCGCTCTTTTCTTCTTTTACTTCCTACCAACTCTTATTCATTTTTAAACAAGTGCACCTTTAGTCTTTTCTTTAACTCCCACAACTACTCTTTTCTTTCTTCTTCCAACTCCTCAACTTCACATAAGCGCTTAGGAGTTTTGGATCAAATTCAATGCTATTGCGAAGAAGGGGTTAAGCTCATTTTGAGTATAGCAAAGAATAGTCTAAAGGTTCAATGGGGCTAACTAGGATTAGACATTCAAGGTAGGCAAAACGAGGAATAAAAATTAGGCTCATGCAAAGAAATGCCTAAATCATCTCCTACAATCAACATCCCTCATTTCATTTTGTATACACACCAGGCAAGTTCTAGACACTACACAATAGCATGGAATATTCAAAAATCTTACACCCACAACATTCTCAATTCAAGACAAATTACACAAACTCTTAACTCATCTAATCACAAGAATGCAGAATTCAACTTTAAGGATATCGAGTCACATTCAAGAGCCTAATTGTCTCAAACAGAGTTATATCACTGTTAAGCATGCTTCAAAATTAACAACACTTGCATCTCACAATCATGTAAGCACATAACAAGAACATCAAGCCATCAATTAGCTAAGGGTTCAAAGAAAAAAACCTATTGACTAATTTTCCTTCAAAAGGGTCATCATCCATCCATCGTCGCGAAAAGTCCCTAACTATGACTAAAAACTGCTATGTCCAAACAAAGAAAAATTTAATTCATCGGTTTAAAGTGTCCCCCGTCGGAAAAGAACCAAAAAGAAAACCCAACGGATGGGTAAATTATGCTCAACTCAAACTTTTTCATCAACCAATACCATATCAAGCACTAACTTCACCGGAAATCATTAAGCACAAAATTTTGAAATTTCCTCACCCACATTTGAATCATGTTATGTCCCCAAAGCATCAAATAAAAATACTACAAGGGTGAGAAATACTCTATGAGACCTCTAGGCCTAGCTAACAGCATGTGTTCCTTCATTTTTGCACAGGTGGGCTATCGACCCCATACTCATCTTCTTTCATGCTTCTTAGCTTCCTCTTTTAAGCGTACTCATACTTCCCCTTAATCCATGCTTAAATCACAACAACAACAACAAAAAGTGAAAATAAACAGAATCAAAACAAAAGGAAAATAAAATTGTACCTGTGGTACCCTTGGGTTGCCTCCCAAGCAGCACCTGGTTTTATATCGTGGCACAATGTGGACTACCCTTCTCAGGATATCCTCAAACCAGTGTTCCTTTTCGAGAACCATCTTCTTCTTTTTTAATTTTTCGATGGAATAGCCTCCACTCTGTCCCTCTCTTCTTCCAACTTCTTCTTTAACTTAATCCCTCCATTAGATTCGGGCTGAAATGTGATCATATCTTGTGGAAGTGGACCCATGAAATCTACCACCCCACGCTTTGCATCTGACAACACATTGATCTTGCAAAGATCTCTGTAGTGTGTGGGTGGGTTGATCTCTTGATAAACTCTGAAGAGCTCTTTTTCATCATCACCCTCATTTTAAGGGTACCTTCTCTCACATTTATGATGGCTCCTCCAGTGCCAAGAATGGTCGTCCCAAGATCAGGGGTACCTTGTCATTAACTTCAAAGTCAAGTATCATGAAATCAGCAGGTATAATGAACTTACCCTCTTTGATGAGAAGGTCCTCAATTATTTCCTCTAGTGCCACGGTGAAATTATCTTCCAGTTGCAACATTACCCGTATTGGCCTCGATTGACCCAACCCCAAGGTGTTAAACAAAGATAGGGGCATTAGATTTACTGCTGCCCCTAAGTCACAAAGAGCTCTTATCACTTTAGCTTTACCAATTTGTATGGGGAGGGTAAAACTCCCTGTGTCTTTGAGTTTTTTCGGCATCTTGCTCATTACCCTGTAGCTGCACTCCTCGTCAGTGCCACCGTTTGGTTATCCACCAATCTAACTTTTTTGGCCACCAAATCTTTCAAGTACTTATCATACTTTGGCATTCTGTGCAAAACATCAAGTAAGGGAAAATTGATGTGAAGTCTTTGAAAATATCAAAGAACTTATTAAACATTCCTCCTCCTTGCTCTTCTTGAGTCTTTGTAGGAATGGTGGTAGTGTATCTATGCTGGCTACAATGATGATTGTGCATTGTGTTGCACAACACTCTTATTATCTCCCTTGTTGGTAGATGGACCCTGTCTGACCATCTCCAGCTGCACCTCACTTCTCTTTTCTTACGGTGGTGCATCAGCCAATTGCTTTTCACTCCTGACTGATGGCATTGACCTGTCGAGGGTTTGTATCTGTGTCACTGGGTAACCCTCCCTGAGGTCTGGTGTTGAACAACTACTAATTGACCCATTTGCTTCTCTAGATTGCAGGTGGCCAACTGCTAATTTTTTAAATCTGAAGCCATCCATTCCTAATTCTCTACCAATTGGGTTTGAGTAGCCATAATCTTTTGCAACATCTCCTCAATGTTGCTGCTGCTTGACTGGCCACCGTTCTTCCTGTTCTGCTACTGAGGTTGCTGGTGGCTCTGACTCTGATTGGCACCCCAAGAAAAATTTGGGTGACTCTTCCATTTCTTGTTATAAGTGTTCCCATAATTCTGATTGTTTCTCTAAATATTCCCCACAAAATTGACAGATTCTGGGTTTGCCTGCAAGATTCTACATTGTGCCCATTGTTACCACAAATTTCACACCAAGTGGGAGCCTGCTAAATTGCATTCACCTGTCCCTGCGATTGGTTCATACTCAGTTTGTTGAATTGAGTCATCATCTGATGCTGAAATGATGCTAGTTATGCTGCTAAGGAATTGACACTATCCACTTCTATAAGCCCTGTTGCTCTCTTACCTGCCCCTCTTGATGAATTGTTGTGCCACTCTAGATTTCCTTGAGCAATTCTATTCAACAGAGTGTACAACTCATCATAAGTCTTCTCCAATGCTTGCCCACTCGATGCAGAGTCTAGTAAGATTTTTGTATGTGGGTCTAGACTCTCCACAAAGGTGTGAGCTAACACCTCATTGGACTACTGGTGATGGGGAAAATCTCTCAACAATGACTTGAATCTCTCCCAATCCAAGTATAGGTTCTCCTCCGACCTCTTCTTAAAACTTAATATCTTACTTCTGACCTTGCCATGCCTGAAGGGAAGAATCTGATGAGGAACTTCCTTCCTAGGTCATTCCAAGAAGTAATGGAATTCGGTGGCTCAGCCTTCAACCACCTATTTGCCTCTCCCAATAATGAAAATGGGATGAGTGTGAGTCGGATATAGTCAGTTGACATTTTGCTGGGGACAAAAGTGTCACTGATCTTCAAGAAATTCTGTAACTGCTACTGTGGGTTCTGATGACTCATCCCAGTGAACTGGCTACTCGAATGTAACAGCTGCACCATGTTCTGCTTAAGCTCAAAGTTCCCTCCAGGCTTTGGTTTGCGGATACTGGAGGTCACATTTATCGCTAGTGGGATTTCCACTTCGCGAACTGGTCGGGCTTCCATTTGATTAAGTAACAACTCTGCTTCCCTCACTGATGGATGTTGTTGTAACTTCTCTTGTAACCTTTTAAACTTTTTCTCTAGAGCTTCCCTCTTGAGCAAATGTAGTTGGCATTCAGGTTCCAACAAAGGTTCCACCAGTTCTCGATTCCTTGCTAGTTTTGCAAAGACAACCTGTCACCGGCAATATAGAAGACTAAGACCAAGTTTTTCAACACTTAAGGAAATTAAAATTTACACAAAAATAGAAAAATTCACTAAACTTCACTAGTCCCCGGCAACAGCGTGAAAAACTTGTTGCGTCCCAGCACACGTGCAAGCATACGAAGTCGTATAAGTAATACAATGGCCCTTTTTCGGAGCTGGATGTCGAACCCACAAGGACTGGACTAATTCAGTGAATATTCAAGTTCAAGTGTTAATTTAACCTTCACAAGTGTTGATAGAAGAGATTTCAGATACTTATAATTAAATCTAGAGGTGATCACAAAATAATCGAGAACCAATACAAGAATCAACTAGAGTAAAGGCCTAATAATCATGCAATGCTACAACTCACAATGTTTCGAGTATGAAACTTCAGTTTTTGTCTCAAATAGTTAAGATGCGATGTTCATGGTCTTTCGAACCTCTAAACACGACAAAGTAGTCTCACACCTACATCGTTGAGCGGGGATGCGACATCCTAATTCGTGAGAAATTTAACTATGTGGATATGGTTTGCAGAGTTTGTGCCCTTGATTATGGACTTTCTTACCTCTAATCATTTAAACTGACTTAGCTTCACAACTACTTCTACGAGCGGTGATGTGACCATTCTAAATCGGTGTCTAGCTTATCCCCTTTGTAGTAACCAAGAAAGGAAAATCAGATATAATTTCTATCCTAACTGCTAATCCTATCGTAAAGATAAGAACTTTCTCCCTACATTCTTTTGTTCTAGCCTAGGGTTACTCTTTCGAGCTTTTACCTAAGCTTAACGAGTTTTTTTTCATGGTGATCAAGTATAAAAACACTAATAATAAAGAATATAAGACAAAACAACAACTAAAAACTCAAACCAACGAAGAATCATGCATTCACAATCATATCATGTGGCCTCAAACCTAGAGGAAGGGTTTTAGCCACTCATATTCGTACAAATACTTAAAAATATGATTAAAGTAGAGTACTGACAAGAATAGATAAAAGAGAATGAAAATTAGTGAACCTTAGGTAGAATTCTTCCTTTCTCCCTTCGCTCCTTTCTGTTGTTCTCAAAATATTTCGTGATAAAATGATTTTAGGAGCTAAGTGTTCTATTTAACTTGGTGGAAATTTACAATTTTTGGCCGGCCATGAACTAGCTCTGTGTCATGAACCCTAACGCCCTGATTTTCCTCCGTGACACGGAGGCAACACGTAGGCTTATTGGTTTTGACTTCTCGGCAACTCTTGTGCTCCACTGCTGTGTGTTGCCCGACGTGGCACGGAGGCCATCGCACCTTATGCACGCTGTGGCACGGTACTATCGCGCAGGGCCACTGGATGGCAAGCCTCCTCATTCAAGGCATGGGCGTGGCACGGTGATGGGCGCAGCACACGTACAGCGTGGCACGAAGCCTGGTGCGACCAGCCTTGCCTTGGCATGTCCACTAGCCTTTTTTTGCAAATGTACCGAACTTCATTCCTTCGCTTCAACCATCAGTATTTAGTCCCTCATATGCATTTTACACCTACAAAACAAATACTAATCATGTTGGTTAGTTTCGGGGTGAAATTAAGCATAAATACATGAGAATGTAATCATATAAATTGACTAACACGACTAAACAAAGGTATAAAATAGCACTTGGGCACGTAATTATGCCTAATATCATCCCCACAGTCAAGACTAACCTAACAATAGGGTTTAATAACACATATAAGGAATTTATGTGAATTAATAATTGATAGTACTCTAACAAATAAATCATTCTCAGACAGTTCATATAAATTTATCAAATGAAGTATAAGTCTTTTAAACAAACATAGAAACATCACAAACATTTTACAACCATAATGCAAATCAAACCAGTCAATGGAAGCATGTCCACACTGAAGTACAGTCGTATCGCCTCGGTATCTCATCAGTCTTACTCTGTGTCAAATTTGATCACATATTTGTTACTCATTTGTACATACATGATAGAGGGTCTTATGTTTTCCCACCGATCATGACATGTAGGGGACTCTAGAAATCCATGTATTGTACCGGTGTGATACCCGCTCGCACGTATTTACTCATTCAGATGATCTGCTCAGAAATGCGCCACACATAGCATAACCGCTCTACCGGATGCTATCCTCGGGCTCGGGCCACTCATCTCAGAATAATGGTATATTATTTAATTATCATACAACTGCTCATCTAGATTCTCCCCACAGACAGAAGTCACTCCTACCATAACCGCTCGCCCGAATGCTCACCTCGGACTTTAGCCACTCGAAATGATAGTATATTATTCAATTATCATCATCATTCTTTAGCATGCACTTCATCTCAGCTATCGCACAAGGCAACAATAACAAGTATGTATTGATTATTAGAAATGTACATCAAATTCACAAATTATATTCACAAACTTAAACAATTTCATAGCTTATGCAATAGCATTATCA
Organism: Datura stramonium; assembly: GCA_018107945.1. NCBI lineage: Eukaryota > Viridiplantae > Streptophyta > Magnoliopsida > Solanales > Solanaceae > Datura > Datura stramonium. The sequence goes on along the minus strand of JACEIK010000955.1, from coordinate 112,093 downwards.
AGTCACTAATCTCACTCACAAATAAATATATACAACAACATAATTTATACGATTTATCAATTCAATCATTTCAACAAGGCCATACAAGGACTTACAATTTGACAACAATGTTCATCATGAATTCTCACTTTAATATTACAAATTTTGTTTTAAGATGAACTTACTCGCGGACACACATTCTTTCATTTAGGACTACGAAAGTGCAATTACTAAAAAGAACATACAACATCAATATTGCATATAATTAGGTCTTACCCCCTCCACCTCTTTTTCAAATCTTAGTACAAGTTGTTCAAGCTTTATAACCAATTTACCACAAAGTATTCAATTCTTCTCATATTAAACCCATTAGAATTTTGGTCTTGTATATATATTTAACCGTACTAACTAAAGTCTAAACTCAAATTAAGCCATAACCTACTTAGGCACCCCCACTACTGCCATGAGATTGGTGAAACTTCTTTTCTTGCTCTCAATTCAGCGTTCTTGATAAGGGATTAGCGAAAAGGAGGATGGAGCCTGATAACGCTCAAACTCACACTTCCTGACAAAGTATGAAGTGGACATTATCAATAAAGAACCCAACAAAGAGGTTGGGGTCGAACCCACAGGGAATAAGGTAAGATCTAGACTAATGCCGGTACTTAAACTTGTCGGTAAGTTATCTCCAAATTGGGGGTTTCAAATAAAAACAATATTAAAGCAAGATTATAATTTTGGTTGTTATCAAAATTTCCAAATAACTAGGGTAAGTGTTCCCCACGGGTTCATAACTATTTTGGGTGAACATACGAGATCAATCCCAATCCTTAATTGTAG
>JACEIK010000955.1:91266-107006 GCA_018107945.1 Datura stramonium | reverse complement strand
CAACTACACCAAATAAATAATTTCTTAGATACACAATGTCAAAATAAACTACTTTATTGAAACCCATATTCTTCTTCTTTTTTAAATTAAAAAGATCAATTTTTAATTTCAAAAATTAAAACTCAAATATTTGATAATAGTAAAAGAGAGAGAAAATTATCCAAAAATTTACAGCAAAAAGAGATAAGGAACAAGACAATAGAGAAGACAAGTAACAACAATGGCAAGCAGCTATAACAACGACAAAAAAAATCCACAAAGAGATAAGAGACTATCGCCTTTTTAAATTTTGTCTTTTTGATTTTTAAAATAAAAGAGTCGTCATTAAAAGAGTAAAATTTTTTATATTTTATTGACACAACCCAGATAGGCGAATCGTGCAGGCACCTGCATCGACTCTAACTTGATAGGACAACCCCTTCTTGAACAACATACAAAATGATCTCAATACTCCTTAACTTACACAAAAAAATATCTTTAAATTTATAATAAAATCCTTTCCTAGACCATAACTACTCCAAGATCTAGTCTAGATAGGTATATGAGCTCTAAATAGAATATCGACAAATAAAAAGACACAGCTTTGCCAACGGAAAAGTGCATAAGCTGATGCTAAATTTGTCATGTCAGTCATGAAACTTCAAACCCGCCACAACCTACACCCAAAAAGGTGTATCAAGAATAGTATCAATACACCACATGTATTGATAAGCATCATCGATCGACTACAATTAGTTTATGCAACAGCATAAAATTAATATGCAATCAGTAATTCAATTTTAAACAACTACTCAACAATTTATCAAGATAATTTCTTACTCTTCATTTACTCCAATTAAGCTAGTTGAGTTAGATGCCAGGAATACCTCACAAACTATGGAGGAGGTTCTAGTTGTAGAAAAGGAACCTTGCAGAATCAAAGGAAAATTCAAACAGGAAAGAGTGGCAATTGATGAGGGAACAACAGAGGGAACTGATACAGACAATCAAGGGTCCAAAGAGGAGACTGTCACATCTCAGCCCACTAAACGGAGCAAAAGAATAGCTAGTCAGGGATCTATTCAAATGAAGAGGGAGAACATTAGAAAGTAGAAAGTGTTGGGAGGCCGAAGGCTGGCCTAGCACATTGTTTAAGCCTCGCTGGAGCGGTAACTTGACCACTGCCAGCTATCTCACCGTAGTAAAAATTCTATCACTGCAGCGGTACTGCTCTAGGAAATAACTCGACTATGCTGAAAACCATACTTCTTTCAACATCTCATCAATTACATAAGGTATAACATCACATAAAATTGTAGCAATCTACACTCAATTAAATATGCACTTCACGACTCTTTATCTTATCATAATTATTCATTTTATTCCCTTTTTTCAGAAAACATTCTCACAGTTAGGATCAACCCAACTATAACACGTAAATCACATTTACTCGATAATTTTGAATACAAACATTAACTCATTCAAAAAAAGTTTATCTAAACACCAAGGCTTATAATATAAGTAAGACACAATTATGCAACATATCATGTGCATGTAGAACACACGGTAAATAGACCTATCATTATTAATTTTATCTCATCGAATATATGTACACATATCGGTGTCATACCTTTCATTAAACTCTGTCACACAATCATATGTATATCACAATATGCTTATACCGATCTTTGTCACACAGCCGTATGTGTATCATAACATATATGTACTAATCTCTGTCACAATTATTCCATCAACAATGTGTTGAGCACATGCCTCAGTCACATCACCATACGCACTCACACAGAATGTCACTATACACACATTCCAGAGGGTCTTATTTCTACCTTTCTAGTCATGACCTGCAGGGGACTCTATAAATTCATTTACTGTACACCTAGTCATATGAATACTATATCATATATGTTTGTGTACTCTTTCCTGTACACACAGTCGTATGAACATCATATCATACCTGTCTGTATACTTATATCGTATTGCTCGCCTAGATGCTCACCTCGAGCATAAGCCAGTCATATCCAAGTACTCATACATATACTAATTCGTTCATTCAGATGCTCACCTCGGACACAAACCTCTCATCTCAGAGTAAGAATTTATTATCTAACTTTCATCAATATACCCAAGATTTTTATCAATCAGTTACCTCATATGACAACTCATAGTGATATATCAACGAACATTCATCAGCATAACTTATTGTGCATTTTATTCAGTTCACTCATAAGACAATTCAGAAAGATATATATATCAACAATCATCAACATAATTCAACATGCTATTAATTTAATCAACATACTTGTCCCCTTATAAGTACATGTTGATTATTACAATTTCACTTAAATTTTACAATAACAAACCACATTTATTCATCTCAGGGTTCATTCATAGTGCAACTAAATCATAATTACCTCCATCACAATCAGCAATTTAAAGACCAATTAATCATATTGTCAAGCCACACAGATATACATTATTATATAAGATTTAACTCCTCGTAACCATAACCTACTATCTTTTAATTATTTATCAATTAACCAAGGCTCGCGTCATCTATCATAATAATAAAACACATAAGGTAACCTTTACAATTCATCGGTTCAACCTTTCCTACCCTCTCACATAAGGATCTATCACATAAACAGATTCTTTCAATATTGATCAAAATATTATTCGTATTAGTCCCCATTTCAAGTCAACTTCCTTGGGTGCATCATCGTCCCTTTAACCTATTCATTCATAAGAAAATTTCATTAACGCACAATAATCATTTCAATGCAACCTAGATTTAGTTACTCAACCATGCTACTATGGTTTCTCCCAAATACTCGTTCTTCCTTTATCTCGAATTCATTTTAAGCTAGTTAATTTATATTACTAGACTTATGTTTTTGTTCATAACAATTAAATTGCAACATTAAACTCACATAATCAAACTAAATTTGATTACCTCACTTTTTTCCTTTATTCTTACTACTATGATCATTCTCCCAAGATTATACTATCAAGATTACACCACTAAAATATACAATCAAGAGAAACTACAATTACATGTCATCAAAACATGTTATCCAGAACATCACCTCGAGGGTGTTTTATCAAGAACATCATATAAAGAGTATTTTATCAAGAACATCACATCAAGAGTACACCCCTATTATTAGTTATCAACTAGGTTCACTCATTCACGTGCCCTCGTACTAAGGATTAATCCTTCAATTTTAGTAGTAATGTCAATACGAATCTTCATCACAATGTCATGTTTATAATCCTCTATCCTCATCAATTGTACAGCAACAATACGCACGTATACGACTTGCTAATCATAGTTTAACACAAGGTAAGTCATAACCTACCTGAATCATAGAATTGGAATATACATCTACTCCGCAAGAGTTTTTCTTTTCTCAATGCCTTCGAACATTCAAAGTATAAAAATAATACATTAAGGAATTAACCGTAATATACTTCTTCGATTCAAGGGTTTGGTAACTCAACCCACTAAATTCTATCTATTGTTTTATAGTCTAGTTCGATAATCACAGGCTAAATTATCGTAGCTCAAATCTATAATGATCACCCCAACCTAGTTCATGGAGTTTTTACTCCTCTAACCCTCTTAAAGAATTTTTTTAAGGTTAAGTGTTTCAAATTCGTTGAATTTTAGGTTTCAAACTATTACAAAAATAATGTTCTACAAATCACATTCATCCTAGAAAGCGTTAATTTTCAATTTTTAGGCCTAGAAATCAACACTCCCTCATTCTCATTCGAATATCCCTCGCTTTCATAACATGAGGTTTTTAACTAAAAATTCACCATTAAAATTCATCCATTACCTCTAGGGAGTTAGGAAATCAAAAGAGGGAAAAAATAAGCTAGAATTCTTACTTAGGAAGGAGAACTTTTTCTGCCTTAGAGAATCGCCCTAACTCTTTAGTTTTTTCCTGTGCCCTAGAATAATGGGGTGAAAACACTGAAATTCTTATTTAAACTGAGTTTCTATCTCATGTCGTTCGTTGTAGCGAAAATGTACTGTTGCAGCTGTCCCACTACGGCGAAGGATCGTTCGCCATGGCGGTCCTGCTACCTAGGCCCACCATATTCTTTTTCTTTCAGTCCATCAAGTCAATTAATAAAATAATCTCTTATTCTAAAAAATATAAGATAGACCCACAAAATTCTGAATCCTTATGGCAGTATCATCGAAACTCTATAATGGTCTGACGGGTCATTACATTTATAAAAGTTCAATAAATTTTAAAATATTGACTCTTGTTTAGCTAATCATCATGAAAATAGAACTTTGACCTAAACTGATCAAAAGTATCAACTTTTTAAAATTTCTAACACTTGCGGAATATCGTTAATTAAATTTTCTCTCCTTTCCTTAACTCCCCGCCTCCCTCTTCTGCGGTTTTCATCCGTTCTCACATTCATATGCAATCTTATTATCTTTTATTTTTTTAACTACTGACAATATAATATGCAATATATTACCTCATTTCCTCTTTTTTTGACAGGAATACTAAAGTACTTACATTGATTAAAAAAGCATTATAAGGAGCCTGATGCATAGTATCACAATGGTACAACATTATCTAAAGAGCTAGCTTCTGTTTCATTGAATTTTGATGTGAAGTTTTGTATGGTTGCATATCTATTTGGTAAGGAAAATCAAACCCCACTCACTGTCAACTATTGTCACGACCCGAGTCTGTACCCTTGACGCAACATGGTACTTAGGGCGACATGTGACCCCAAGCTAACCTATGGCATAGCATACTACTGAAATTCTGAATAACTAGAAGAAATCTATAAGAGGAAGCTTGAAAACATAACCGAACAAAAAGCTTTTAAGCAATATATTACAGTTAATAACACACTAACTTACTAACTCTGTTTGAAAGCCAACTAAGAAAATGATGAGTTGTTGGGACAAGTCCCCAGCTAACTCTATGGTCTGAAACTAAAGTGACAAAATATAACAGCTGGAAGTGAAACTCTGGCCCTCGGCAAATGAGGACTCACCATAGAAGTCTGTTGAATGATGTTGGAGGACTACTGACGGTGCTGAGACTGAGAACCTATGCCTGTATCATAAGACGATACAACATAGAAGTATACATCAGTACTTTGAATGTACTGAGCAAGTGAGATATAAAATAAACGTAAAGATACTGAAAGTTATAAATTGTACTAACAAAACATGCAACGACTATACTGAATTTTCAAATACCAAAAGCATCTGACAAGATACTAACACTGCAAGTAATAACAATCAACTGAAGGTCATAACATGTCTGAGCTGTGGAGTACTGAACTGAACTAGAGATTGAGAATGTGCGAGACTGAGTTGTTCTATACTAAACTGCGAGAGAACTATAACTGACTTATAACCATGTGAGCTAGACGTGCAGTCTGATGTATACTTCCCATCGGAGAAGGCCCACTATACCTTTCCAGGATATACCAGGTGAGTTGGGTGATCACTTTCTGAAGCCCATTTGGGCTAATATCCTACGGTGGCAATATAGTTCTAGGAACCTGGGTACACTGAACCCCTGTTTTTTCTTGGTGTTAAGTTCTACTCTACTGGAAATTCTAATTATGTCTAACTAGGTTGATAGCTCGAAACTGGTGTCCTAAGACTTGAGTCGGGAATACTTGTCTAGAAGTGTCCTTAGAGTCTAAGGACTTGAAAGTAACTATGTTCCAAGACTCTTCAGAGATGCTTTATCTAAAAGTGTCATAACGGTATAAAAAACAACTGATAACTAGTACTAGTGAGGTTACTGAGTTCCTCAAGACTAAAAATAGTCAAACTAATCAGCTAACATTTCTGTAGAACATTGGGTGTTGACTGAGACTCTGAGACTGAGTAAGTCAGATACTAACTTCTAATCATGAATCTGTACTAACAGTGGTAATTTATAAGGAATTCTTCTGACAAATAATACTCATGTCTGGTTTCTTAATTATGCAAGGCCCAATCAAATCATATCTAAAGATTAGGGCTAAAATACATACTGTAATGAGATACCGAGCATGAAACTAGAACTAGTAATAATCTTAGAAAAACATAAATAACTCTAACAAGGAGGAGAGTTATGATCTATCTGAAGAACAAACCCTAGTTTGATTTTTCACGGAGCTAGAATTGATAAAGTTTTCTATAAAAATTTTGGGACACAAGGGTAAAATAAATTCCCTTATTGAAAGCCCACATACAGGAAGAAGGAAGTCCTTGAGAAAACTCTTAAAATTCTAAGGAGAAAATTGAACCCTTTCCTCTGTTTGAACTTCTGGCTGAGTCTTCTACGGACTGATTTGAGAGAGGGAAGTGGGAAATGAGGGAGGAAGATCGATCAACTCCCCTTAACCCTTGCTAAATTCTCCAAAACAATGTAGTTTAGGCATTAAAAATAGAGAGAAGTTACAAAAATGCCCTTGGGAGAAAGTCTAGAGAACTACCCAAAAGGACCCAATGGGTCACACAATGAGTCGTTGGTTGCGACCATGACTCGTTGTGACCAATCATTGGTCCTGGGCTTAAAATTTCATTCACTGGAACTTAGAACCGGATGAGAGCAACGACACATTAGGTAAATCAGTGAGTCGTTGGTTCCACTTGTTGCCCCTGGGAAGAAATTCATTCATCACTCCAAATGAGACAACTAACGACTCGTTAGGTGTCATTAAGACCCGTTTTGTTGCCATTGGAAATTTTCCATCCGACCATCCTTCCAAGACAATGACTCATCTGACGAGTCATGAGGGGCACCATGACTCGTCCCCCAAATCATTAAGTCCCCAGGAGGTCCCAATTTTTACCAACTAATGCGCACACCATGGGCCACTTAATGACTCGTGGGTCACACAACGAGTCACTCCATGTCTCATTCTATTACCTGGTATAGATTTTCCTTATCTCTTCATTTCAATTCTTAGGTATGATCTTATGGATTTTTAGGGTGTTATAATATCTCTCCCTTGAGAACATTCTTCCTCAAATATAGGATAAGTATACTAAAAGACTAGGAAGGGATCTGAAAGCCCATAACTAAAAAACTATAACTGGAAATTGACGGAATGATTGATTCTAGACTGGGATACATGACTAAAATTGAGATACACATACTAACTGAATTTACACAACTAGGGTGCTCATTAAAACATGGATAGAGCTGATAAGTACATAACTAAATAAGGTAGTGAGGAGATATTTAGTACCTGATACTGAAGCTGAACTAAAAAGGAATAACTTAGGGTATTTATCCATCGTATCTATTTCTTCTTCCCATGTAGCTCCCTTAACTGGCTAGTTCCTCCACAAGACCTTTACTGAAACGACCTCCTTGTTTCTCAGCTTACGAACCTGAAGGTCTAAGATCTGAACTGGAACTTCTTCATAAGAGAAACTGTCTTTTACATCCATACTCTCTAGAGGCAGTACTGAGGTCAGGTCACCAATGCATTTCCTTAACATAGACACATGGAAGACTAGGTGCACCGATGCTAACTCTGCAGGCAACTCCAGCTCATAAGCCACAATGTCAATGCGTCTCAAGATTCTGTAAAGGCCAATATATCTGGGACTGTGCTTTCCTTTCTTTTCGACTCTCATCACCCCTTTCATAGGTGATATTTTTAGGTATACCCAATCATCAACAGCAAACTCCAACTCCTTTCTCCTCACATCCGTATATGATTTCTATCAGCTTTGAGCTGTTCTCAATAGTTCTATGATAATTTGCACCTTTTGCATGGCCTCATAGACTAAATCTAGACCTATCAAGGTAGCTTACCAACCTCAAACCACCCTATAGTAAATTTTCACCTCCTACCATAGAATGCCTCAAATGGGGCCATCTGAATACTGGAATGGTAGCTATTGTTGTATGAAAACCCAATAAGAGGTAGGTGATCATCCCAACTACCCTTGAAATCGATCATTCACGCCCTCAATATATCTTCCAAATTATGAATAGTCCACTCGGCATGGCCATCCGTCTGTGGGTGAAAAGATGTGCTGAGCTTAACCTGAGTACCGAGCCCATTCTGGAATGGCTTCCAGAAGTGTGAGGTGATCTGAGTATCCCTATCTGAGATGATAGAAAAGGGAACTCCATGCAGTCTGACTAACTCCTGAATGTATAGCCTAGCATATTCCTCATTTGAATCTGTGGTCTTAACTAGCACAAAATGTGCTGACTTGGTCATTCGATCCACGACCACCCAACTTGAGTAATATTGACGGTGAGTGCGAGGTAAACCTATGATGAAGTCCATATTCGCTACTTCCCACTTCCAAGTAGGAATACTGATATCTTGAGTTGTACCCCCAGGTCTCTAATGTTCAACTTTGACCTGTTGGCAGTTTGGACACTTAGCCATAGATTCGGCAATGTCCTTCTTCATGCCATTCCACCAGTAGATTTCCCATAGATATCGGTACATCTTGGTGGCACCAGGGTGTATAGAGTGCTTGGTGCTATGAGCTTCCATTAATATTCGCTACCTCAAATCGTCTACCTCTGGGACACACAACTTGCCCTAGTAACGGAGCACACCATTTTCCCCTAATCGAGCCAACCCGTGGATGTCCTTTGCCAGTTCCTTTTTACACTCTCCAACATGCACACATTTCCCATAGACATCCTGCTGAGGGTATCAACCACTACATTATCCTTGCCTGGGTGTATAGCACACTCGTGTCATAATCCTTCAATAATTGCAGCCATCTTATCTGATGAAGATTCAAATCCTTCTGACTGAACACGTACTGTAGACTTTTGTGATCTATGAAGACATCCACATGAACCCCATAGAGATAATTTATCCAAATTTTTAAAGCAAAAATACCACCACTAATTCAAGATCGTGAGTCAGATAATTCTTCTCATGGACCTTGAGTTGTCTGGAAGCAAGATGAAGGGCATATTTACACACTTTTTAGCCATACTTTTACAATACTTTACTATGTTTTGAGAATAAATTATGTGTGTTTACATGTGTTTTATTATATATATTTATGAAAAAGAGCTAACACGTATGATTAAATGCTTTCAGGGCTAAAAGTGATGAATTTGGGTGAATTTGAGGCATTTGGAACAAAGATAAAGAAGTCGGATTGAACAAGTCTAAATCTGAATATTTAGCACCAGTGGCCACACCAGTGCAACTAGCAACACGATGCGCAACCATAATAGTTCTACCACAGGCGCGATGCGGAGCTCTGCCTACGCAATGCCAGGCGTCGCGCGCCAAGCATGTCCAACGGCTGGCAGTGAATTCCTACTTCAATTAGGAAAAGGAGCTTCAAATCCATAAAAGAAATATGAAGGCTTAAATCTACTAGTATAAATACCCTTTATTTCTATGTATGGGTGATAGGGGGGAGAAGTTTTAGTTCACGAAATACATTGAGATATTTTTCTTGAATTGTTCTTCCTTAGTCCTTGCAATAATCAAGTGGGTTTTTCTTCCAATCATCTTTGTATGTATTAAATTATGTGTTTGTATATGAATGCTATTAATTTATTTATAATTATGAGAAGCTAAAACCTCCACAACTAGGGTTGTGGGAACCATGGAGAATTAACAAGTTAGGGTTTGCGAAAAGTGATTCTAAACCAATACTAAATACTTGTATTGTCTTTTCTTCATCTTTAAATGTTTCTTAATGGTGCACAATGTTAGGACTTGCCTGAATTCTTTACTTGCTTGAGCCTAGAGAGGTAGACATTAGGAAAAGAGAAGTACAACAAAACCTTGATCTTTATGATCATTGTATAACTTGAGTTGTGGTCGTAGGATAGTTAATTTTGGAATAAATTAATAATGATTAAGTGAAATTACTCATGATACCAAATACGGTAATTGAGTATAGTCATATAATAGGGACGAACCAGTCATTTGGATGAATCCTAGTAATTAGTTCTGCTGATAGATCACAAGTGTAAAACCCGAAGTAGTTATGAATCCATGGGGAACACTTACCTTAGTTAATTACATTAGTCTGAAATCTACATTCACATTCTCAACATTATCACCCGTTAATTTTATAATTTTCCCCCCTTTTAGGAAGTAATTTACTTAAAAGCTTGAATATTAGCATTATTCTACACCCTGACCTTATTCCCTGTGGGATCTACCCCAACCTTGGTTGGTTTCTTTATTGACAACGTCTAATTTATAATTTATCAGGAGTGTGAGTTTGAGCATTACCAAAAAGTGGCGTCGTTGCCAGGGAATAAGTCTTAGGATTAGATTAATTGCTTGTGTTTAACTTTTAGTCTTTATTTTCTCTTTTGCATTTATTTATTTTTCTGACGAGTTCACAGGTTAGCGTGGTAAAACAAGCAGCCAAAATTTGACCACGGTCTCAACGTGTATCTTGATGAAGTCTAAGTGATCAAGATACCTGCATCGTGCTGCGACATAAAATCAAGCGCTACTTGGGAGGAAACCTAAGATGATTTTTGAATTTTTTAATGTGTTTTTTCAAGTGTGCAGGTGCTAAGTCATAATTTAAATGAATGTTGAGCATGAAATCCATAAACAGGGCGCAAAACAGCTGAGCAGTGCATAGGGCAGCGCCCAAGTCAAGCCATGAAAGGCCTAGGGAGAGGCACAGGCACAGGTGTCGCATGGCCTGGAGCAATGCGCAAGCCAATCCCTGCATTTAGTGTCATGACGTGCAACAAGTTTGGCGCAGGGAACACCGCATCGCGGAGAGGCAGGTTCCAGGCAAAAATTTGTACGGGTCAGTGGGTCGACCTGACCCATGGGGTCTTTTAAATAGCCAAAACCTATTTTTCCCCTATTCTTTCAGCTATTCACGCCGCATACCCAAAAAATAAAAGAAATTTCTCCAAAAACTTCATTTTTTTCTTCAAATTCTTCAAAATGTTTTCACCAAAATCAAAAAAGACAATATTTTCTGGTGAAATCCCTATAAATGGCACCATAACCAAGCAAAGGGAAAGGAATGGATTTTTCAAGCCATGGGTCAAAAAGAGTAAGGAGAACTAGTGAGGAGGAGCATGATGATGTGAGTATGGCACCACAACCATTTAGCTATTACGGGCTCCGTTGGGTCACGGAGCAAGAAGGTAAAAAATAGTTTAAAGAGCATAAAAATCCAAATACTCACATGATATGTTTATTGATAAGAATTGCTTGACACTAGTTTTTTCTCACATGGTAGATAGATTACACACTCTTGGTCTTAGTTTTGTATTTAATGCTCTGGGTAATTGTAATTTAAATATGGTGAAGGAAATTTCTTTCTAATTAGGAACCAAATGAGAGGTCAAACCAAGTCAAAATTAGAGGGAAAATTATCACTTTTTCACATATTATTTTGAACAGATTACTTGATACACCTAATGTTGAACCACAACCTTTTGTGAATATTATGAAGAAACCCCCCTATAGAGACATTAGACATACTATTTCTGGCCCTAATTCAGTTGCAAGGTGGACTCGCCACCAACAATTTGGGTATCATATTTCATTCCCGTATGCTCACATGAGTAGAGAGGCATGTGTTTGGTTGAAAATTATTTGTGCTTGCTTAGTGCTTGGAAAGCATGTGACCCATGTTACTAGGGAAAGGGTTTCTTGTTTATGCTTTGATGACCAGGATGCCAATAAATGTTGGGGTAATTATTTAGAATGTGTTGAAGAGAGCAAGGGTGAAAAAGGGACAAAGCTTTGGGTTTGGGGGTCTCATGACCCGATTTATGTGTGGACATCAAATTGAGGAGGAAGAGGTAGATTATAGACCTGTGTATGACCCTAGGGATATTGAGGTGACCAAGACTAAGGAACCGGAGGGTATACATGGTCCAATCCTTTATATCAATGAGCACAATGCGCGAATTGATAACATGTTGAGTCACATATATGGTATGCAAATGCTACAGCTAAGAATGAATGGAGTGACTGAGGAACAGCTGCAATAGCTCAACATGGATTATTCTCTGAGCGAACATTCGTGAGCCCTTGGCAGAGTTGGGCCTGAATTTGAGGAGCCCATTAATGATGACCTGGCCACAGAGGATAATATGGTGAGAGTAGACTCTTACATAGAGTCTAGTGATGCTGAGGAGGAGATTATAAGAAGGGGGAAGCTACTTTTTCCCCACAGATGATGAGGATTAGAGGCCCAAGGAGTTCTTTTTTCACTCTTTAACTTTATATTTTATTATTTTAGCACTGGGACAGTTCTACCAATTTAGTATAGGGTGGGAGGAGTGAACTTCATATTACCATCCATGCCTTAATTGCTAAATTTACACATGGTAAGCCTAATTGTTTTAGGATTTATAACTTATGTTGCATACTTTATTGGTCCATAGTAGTTTTTTATTTTATTTGTTTTGGGTTTCACCGATTTTTATTTTCGATACTTTTTTGGTGATTAGTCCCTTTGAACTGATTATAGATTTTTATTTGCTTTAGTCATTAAGTCATGACTTTACTTGATGATGGATGGATAACGACCGTATTAAGGGTAAATTAGTCATTAGGAAGAACAAGAACTTGAAACTTACAAATGTTAGGTGCTTCACTTTAGTTGTCATTGAGACTTTATGAAATTTACCCAAAAATGTATGAAAAGGTAGAAACACTACGTTTTTTGGAACTAGACTCTTATGCTTGAAAATTTGGGCTTAATTATGTTATACATGCAATATAAATATATGTGTTTATGTGATCTTGATTTCCATTGTTAAACCATTTTGTGCCAATGTGTGAGAAATTTTTGATATACTCCATGCTTTCACATTAATGTCTAGAACTTGCCCGGTATGTGTGTAAAACGAAATAAGAATGATGAATTTAGGAAGTGATATAGGCATTTCTTTGGTAACCTTATTTTATCCTATTTTACTTACCCTTATGTAATGGTCCAAGTTAGCCATAGTGAGTCTTAGCCTATTATTTTGATAACTATATTACAAGCTTAATCCTTTTTATTCTATTGACTTGTATTTGATCCAAATGACTCCTAGAGAACTTTGATAAATATTTTCATGAAAGGAGCATAAGTGGAGAGATGAAGGGAAAAGCTAAAAAGTGTAAAAATTAAAAGAAAAGAAAATGGTGAAATTTGCTAAACAAGGAAGGTGATGATAGTGGGAAAGAAAAAGAAGAAAAAGCTTGAAAAAATTTTGATGAATAAAAAAGAAAAAAATTGAACTTAATTGTTGAAAAATTTCCAAAAGTCACCTAAGTGAAAATTGAAATATAAAATGAGGTACAAGGAGAAAATTGGGAAATTAAAGAATGTGCTAAAAATAAAAGTGTTGTGAAGTATTAAAGTGCTTAGGGAGATTAGTCACTATCTTGGCCAAATAGTCCCTACCCGTCCTTTAGCCTATATTACAATCATGTGAAGTCCTAATTGATTCTTGATTCAAAATTCTATATCAATGGTGTACTACACTAAGGGAAAGCTTATGGGTCGTCTTTTGCATGCATATTGAGTTCTTTGGGAGAGTGAGAGGAAATTGCTTTATTTATGCCCAAGTTTATATTGATTTATATCTTGTGTGAGAAAGGGCATCTCTCCAAATTGTAAGGGACACAATGGTAAGACTTTTGTATATCTTGATTGCTAAATTACATATGATTCATGTTGGCCCAAAATATGACTTGATGAGTTAGTTTTCAAAAGCTAAGTGATTTCGAACTTTGACATTTGAATGTTCATCCAATATGCATGTGAGTGAATTTTTGAAGATTTATTGATTTTTCTCAAGATCCTAAGTGCAAGTAGACCTATTCGTAGGATGAATTTTGTGGTTGAAATTGTAAAGGGAAGTAGTAGATTGTTCGAGGACGAACAATAGTTTAAGTGTGGAGTGGTGATGAAGGGCATAATTATGCAATTCTTAGCCATACTTTGACCATACTTTACTATATTTAGAGAATAAATTATGTGTGTTTGCATGTGTTTTATGATATATAATTGTGAAAAAGAGCTAACGCACATTGATTAGATGTTTTTAGGGCTAAAAGTGATGAATTTGGGTGCATTTGAGGCTTTTGGAATGAAGATAAAGAAGTGAGATTGAACAAATCTACATCTGAATATTTAGCACCACGGGCCACACCAATGCAGCCAGCAGCGCGACATGCAACCATGCCAGTGTGACTAGAGGCGCAACGCAGAGCTCTGTCTACGCGATGCCAAGCGCGGCATGCCAAGCATGTCCAACGGCTGGTAGTGAATTCCTACTTCAATTAGGAAAAGGAGCTTCAAATCCATAAAGAAAATACGAAGGCTTAAATCTACTAGTATAAATACTCTTTATTTCTATGTAATGGGATATAGAGGTGTTTTAGTTCATGAAATACATTGAGATATTTTTCTGGAATTGTTCTTCCTTAGTTCTTGAAATAATCAAGTGGGTTTTTTCTTCCAATCATCTTTGTAAGTATTAAATTATGTGTTTGTCTATGAATGCTATTAATTTATTTATAATTATGAGAGGCTAAAACCTCCACAACTAGGGTTGTGGGAACCATGGAGAATTAATAAGCTAGGGTTTGTGCAAAGAGATTCTAAACCAATACTAAATTCTTGTATTGTCTTTTCTTCATCTTTAAATGTTTATAACGGTGCACAATGTTAGGACTTGCCTAAATTCTTTACTTGCTTGAGCCTAAAGAGGTAGAAATTAGAAAAAGAGAAGTATAACGAAACTTTAATCTTTATGATCATTGTATAACTTGAGTTGTGGTCGCAGGATGGTAAATTATGAACAAATTGATAATGGTTAAAGTGAAATTACTCATGAGACCTAAACTAGCAATTGAGTATAGTCATCCAATAGGGACGAATAAATCATTTGGATGAACCCTAGTAATTAGTTCTACAAGTAAAGTATTGGGATAGATCGCAAGTGTAAAACCCAAAATAGTTATGAATCCATGGAGAACACTTACCCTAGTTAATTACATTAGTCTAAAATTGACATTCACATTCTCAACATTATGACCTGTTACTTTAATAATTTTCCCCACTTTTAGGAAGTAATTGACTTAAAAGCTTGAATACTAGCGTTATTCTACACCCTGACCATATTCCCTGTGGGATCGACCCCAACCTTTGTTGGGTTCTTTATTGACAACGTCTGCTTCATATTTTATCAGGAGTGTGAGTTTGAGCATTATCAAAAAGTGGCGTTGTTGCCAGGAAATAAGTTTTAGGATTAGATTAATTGGTTGTATTTGACTTTTAGTCTTTATTTCTTCTTTTACGTTTTTTTACTTTTTTTGATGGGTCACAGGTTAGCGTGGTAAACAAGCAGCCAAAATGTGACCATGATCTCAACGTGTATCTTGATGAAGTCTGAGTAATCAAGATACCTACATCATGTCGAGACATTAAATCAGGCGCTACTTGGGAGGCAACCCAAGATGATTTTTTAATTTTTTAATGTGTTTTTCAAGTGTGCAGGTGTTAAGTCATAATTTAAATGAATGTTGAGCATGAAATCCATAAACGGGGTGCAAAATAGCTGAGCAGTGCATAGGGCAGCGCCCAAGCCAAGAACAACAAGGCCTGGCGTGAGGCACAGGCACACGGCCTAGCGCAACACGCAAGCTAGTCCCTGCATTGAGTTCCCGACATGCAGAAAGTTTGGTGCAGGGAACACCGCGTCGCAAAGAGGCAAGTTCCAGGCAAAAATTTGTGCGGGTCAGCGGGTCGACCTGACCCATGG
>JACEIK010000955.1:47958-85331 GCA_018107945.1 Datura stramonium | reverse complement strand
CATGCATAACTGAAATCATGAGGAACAATGAGAGACTCGTCTTATAATCGACATTACCACGACAGAGCTTATGTGGTCCCAACTATCACACTCAAGTGGGTAGAGCCATCCAAAGCCTCGCCAGGGATAAGGACGATACCATGATATCGACATAAAGCTCAAGGCACATTAGGGGCAGGGAATAGCTCACAAGGGAGGTCCCAAAGTATATATGCATAAACCTACATTGGCACGTAATTCTGAGGCATAGGGTGGATCGACCCTTAGCTTACTCTGTTCTAGACACTATTCCCAAAACATGCATATGCTCTCCATCCTTTTTCAATGAAGCTTACCATCGTCTATTGACAAAGTTGAATAATTAAATACATATCAAATCTGAAATCATACATGAGGAGCTTTATCTCAAACCATACCACAAGCTAAACATAATTGGGAGTTTTAACTCCAAAATCATGTGGTAAGCTAATTCATGAAATCATAAATCATACTTGAACATATTGGCATTGCCTAATACTTTAATCATGCTTGAAAATACTTAATTCGCTTAAAAATGGAATTATAAACATGGGTAACTTGAAAACATGTTTTTCATCAATAATATCTCATCATACTTGAACATTCATCATAAATCTCAACTTTCATGAAGTTCTCATAAATGGCATTATAATTTATAAAGCTTGAAAACATGTTTTATAATTAAAAACAATATAAGACTTGCCCATAAATCATAAATCAATAATAAAAACATACTTAGATCATACCCATGTAGGAAAATTAGGAATTTCATACATTGGGTTAAAACCCCATTGGATCAACATATGATTTTTCATGATTTAGAGAGGGATTGGGCATGGGTGTAAACGAATTCACCCATTCATAACCCTACATACCTGATAGGATCTGATTCTACCACTTTTTTGAATGCCCAATGAAGGATTGAAGAAAAATTGAAGGAATTTGAGTTTGATCATCTCTCTAGACCTTAACTCTTGCATGCATGAGTAGGAATAGCCTAAAATGAATTTACCCCTCTTAATATTCACTATTCATAGCTTAAAACAACATAGTTTAGGCCTTAGGATCATAGAAATTATGGATAAGCCCTTACCAAATTCACAGAAAATACCGTGGGGACTGGACGAGTCGTTACCCAGGGAACGAATCGTCACCAACTTTCGTCGTTGCACTGCCACTTTTCCTCGAAGGGTCCCCCACGAGGGACCTAACAGATCGTCATTGGTGACCACGACTCGTGGTCAACACTCGTTACTTCACTGTCAATCATCTCAAGGTCCTACGCAACTACTGACCATGACTAACTTGACAAATCGAGGTTGCCTAACCACGACTCATGGTCCCCAACCATAGGGTACACTACCAACCATTCTTCACCTTTCCAAAACCCTTGACCATGACTGACTCAACGAGTCGTGGGGACTGACATGACTCGTGGTCATGTCAGTGGGGTCTCAAACCAAACTTTTCCAACTCAAGTCAAACCCCTCACCACGAGTCACTTAACGACTCGTGGTCAACCTGACGAGTCACAGGATGACCCGTTCTGTGACCTGGCGCATAAAGTCTTGTTTTCTCCATTTCAACTCTCGGGTCTGATCCTAGGGCTTCTGGGGTATAACAATATCTCCCTCTTGGGAACATTCATCCTTGAGTGTTGAAAATCATACAGAAAAGTAGAGAAATGCAATCATCATATTCAAATACTGATCATATAAGCGGAAAACTGACAGGATGACTAACTCCGTTTTAAACTACAAGACTGAATTTAATTCGTGAATCATACATACATACATAGACATGAAAGAAACTGGGGCACATGAACTAAACATGAAATTGAATAGAGTTTTAAGGAGAAAACTAATACCTCAAGCTGGAACTGAGCCGGTAGGGAATAAATGTGGGTATCTAGCCATCATATCTGCTTCGGCTTTCCACGTAGCTCCCTCAACATGTTGACTCCTCCATAACAATTTAACTGAAGCTACTTCCTTGTTTCTTAGCCTTCGAATTTGATGATCCAGTATTTCCACCGGAACCTCCTCATAACTCAGGTTGTCTCTCACACCGACACTATACACCGGGACAATTAGAGCTAGATCACCCAAACACTTTAAGAGCGATACATGAAAAATAGGATGCACGGAAGCTAATTCTCAGGGAAACTCCAATATATATGCCACCTTGCCAACCCACTTCATAATCCGGTAGGGGCCAACATAACGAGGGCCGAGTTTTCCTTTCTTTCCAAATCTCATCACTCCTCTCATGGGAGACACCTTTAGAAACACCCAATCATCAACTTCGAACTCAAGTTTCCTCCTCACATCGGCACAAGAATTTTGGCGACTTTGAGCTATTTTCAACTTGTCCCGTATGAGCTGAACCTTCTCCATGTCCTCATGGACTGAATCTGGTCCTGTCATCATAGCTTCACTGACTTCAAACCAACCAATAGGTGATCTATATCTCCGCCCATAGAGAGCCTCAAACGGAGCCATCTGAATGCTGGAATGGTAGCTATTATTGTATGCAAACTCAATAAGAGGTAAATGGTCATCCCAACTACCCTTGAAGTCAATAACACATGCTCTCAACATGTCCTATAAAGTCTGAATTGTCCGCTCCACTTGCCCATCCGTTTGCCGGTGAAATATTGTTCTGAGCTTAACCTGAGTACCGAGTCCTTTTTGAAATGATTTGCAAAACTAAGAAGTAAACTGAGTACCTCTGTCTGATATGATGGACAAGGACACTCCATGCAACTGAACTAGCTCTCGGATGTATAGTTTGGCATAATCCTCCGTTGAATCAGTGGTTTTGACCGGTAGAAAATGAGCGGCTTTGGTCAACCTATCTACAACAACCCAAATAGAGTAATATTACCGACAAGTGCGAGGCAACCCTGTGATGAAGTCCATACTGATTTCTTCCCACTTCCAAGTAGGAATACTGATGTCCTGAAGCACCCCTCCCTGTCTCTAGTGCTCAACCTTCACTTGCTGACAGTTTGGACACTTAGCTACAAATTCTGCGATGTCTTTCTTCATTCCATTCCACCAATAGATTTCCCATAAGTCTCGGTACATCTTGGTGGAACCTGGATGTATCAAATACCTGGAACTGTGAGCCTCGTGCAACATTTTATTTCTAAAATCATCAACATTCAGAACACACAAGTGACCTTGATATCGAAGCACGCCATCTCCCCCTTTGAAGAAGTCCTCTACCTTTTGATTCTGTACAGCTTCTTTTAACTTTAACAAGATAGGATCCTTGTCTTTCCTAGCTTTTACATAAGTCAACAAGATGATTCTGATCCATTCTGAATGATAACACCGACATCAGTCGAGTCAACCAAATGAACTCCCAACCTTGCAACTCGATGCACATCCTTCACCGGCTCCTTTATTCCCTCATCCACATGGTACACACTCTCCTTAGAGAGTCTACTAAGTGTGTCTGCAATTATATTGGCCTTTCCCAGATGATAAAGGACACTCATATCATAATCCTTGAGCAGCTCCAACCACCTCCTTTGGCATAGATTTAGATCCTTCTGTATCAACACATATTGTAGTATTTTGTGGTCCGTAAACATATCTACATAGACCTCATATAGATAGTGTCTCCAAATCTTCAATGCAAATACCACTGCCGCACGTTTAAGATCATTGATCGGGTAATTCTTCTCATGAACCTTCAGCTGTCTGGAAGCATATGCTATCACTTTACCATGCTGCATCAATACACAACAAAGGTCGATTCTAGAAGCATCGCAATACACCACAAAACCATCGGTACCCTCGAGTAGGGTTAACATTGGTGTTGAGGTAAGTCTAGTCTTCAACTCCTAGAAGCTCCTCTCACAAGCATCCAACCATTGGAATTTCACTTTCTTTTTGGTCCATTTGTTCAATGGAACTGCAATGGATGAAAAGCCCTCAACAAATCTCCGATAGTAGCCAGCTTCTCATGCCCCACATTGGGAGGCATGACTGGCACCTGGTGTCCTACAAGGATCTGGAATGTTGGACTAACTGAGCCTAAGCATTTCTGGTGCCAGGCTGGCTCTAACTCTGGATTCAAGAAAATGACTAGCTATATAACGGCCGTAAACACAGCCTCCAGCCGACAAGGCCTATAGCCACCTGTAAGGATATAAACAGCTAACCAGAACAACCAACAACAAGGGCTGCTATGCAGGCCAACAAGGCTACCATGCTGTCTAGTTATATCTGAGAAATGAAATCGAGCACTAAACTAATCTGTGACCGACAAGGCCACCAACTAACAACTGAATAAGGCCCCACACGGCCAATACAGCTAACCATAGGGAAAATATACAATCTGCAAACCTCTAAAAATAATAAGATGGTCGAGACAAGGCCCCGGCCTACCCATACTACACAAATAAGAAGAAAGTAAACCTCTGTCTTCCAAGCTCCGGATGAAAGGAGCTGAAGGCTCTGTATCGCTGACTGGAACTAACGAGGGATCTGCTCCTTGTCTATGTACACCTGCAGGCAAGTAATGCAGCACCCCAAAATGGGCTTCAATACCACTGGTACTGAGTATGCAAAGCAACAACTGAAAATAACTGAAGGTAAATAATGAAACTGATAGTAACTGGAACAATAAGAAAGAAAGACTGAAACTGACTGGAATAGTGGGTTCAGGACTAACCTTAACTATTCTGAAAGGAGTAGGAGTCATACCTGGTAACGTGGCGTCCTATTGTCTATCTAACCATAACTAAAATAACATGACATAACATAACACAACATAAACCTTACCTGGCCCCCATAAGCCGGAAGGTACGATCATCACAATCTATTTACCCCTACCCAGGTCATACCACATCACCTAGTAACTATAAGCAACCTGTCGATCCCTTGGGTATGCAACTTAGGCCCGCTGGGCCCCTGACTATAGTTGTACCTAAATTCGGAGGACTCCTAAAATCAACACCCCGGGCACAAGCGCTCGACGGGGGTATATAAAGGCCAACCATGGCAAAATATGGGGAAACTGGAATCCCGTCTTCGTCCCTAGCGGACGGCATGCCACTCCATAGAGCTACGTATCCTCGCCCTCTGGCGGACGAGTTGATACAGCTATTAACCCTGGGGAGGTAATGGAAGCTAGGTAATCCAGCCCAAAACAATACAATCAAGACTCAACTGATAGCAATGACTGCATATAACACATACTGAGTCTGATAATAATAATATAATCTCTAACATGTTGTACTGAATCTCATACTAAAGCATGATATAACATTTCTGAAATAATCTACTGGGACTTATGTTGTTTTACTAAGTTTCATGTTAAACGCGATATAATATTTCTGATATGCTTTACTAAATTTCATACTGAGTATGCTATACTATTTCTAAAATACTCTACTGGAATATATATTGTTTTACTATACTGGGACAACTAACTTGCCTAAAGAAACTGGCTTTACATACCTTCACTGCTGGTTTACTGATTAACTGGCGAGGTTCGGCTAGTATTCGGCTATTCTTCTCAACTGTAATCATATTCACGAAGGAATAGAATTAACTTCATTATTATACTAGAGAAAAACAATACTATATATATAACTTACTGACTATTCTTTGACTTATCGAAGAACGATCGAAAACTCAAAATTTCTCGGAAGTCTAGAAGGGAGAAATACTCACTTTAAGCCTGGGATTGTATTAGCACTAGTTTGGAGAAATTCCAATCACTTTGACTCGGCAGGTCGACGCTTCGCCGGGCGATTTTCGCGAAACTAACTCCGTAGAAATGCTCCCTGCAGCTTTATACTTCGGTACCTGAAGTTAATTTAACTTTTGACAGCATTTGACGGCGTAATCGAATGAATATTTATTCAAACCCTTCGTTCCGCTCTATTTCTGGTCGTGTGAATATGGAAAATGAAATGAAAATGAAGGGTGAGGCCTTTATATAATTTCAACAAAATACATGGCAATGTGGCACATTGGACAACGCGTCATTTTGGCTCCGTGCCACGTTGGCTAACGCGGAGGTCCCAGCTCCGTGCCACTTTGCCCCTTTGGGCAGCCGGGTTCGGCCTCCTCTTGCGAAATTCCAACTTGGCACTCGTCCGGCCTTTCCTCGGGCCCTTTTTTCACAAGTATGGCATTCTAAAACTCACAACCAACATGCGAATAGGTCGACTAAATGCTAGAAACTTACGGGGTGTAACACAGCTAAGCCCAAAAAACTCCTGATATCTAAAGGATTCACTGGTCTAGGCTAGTTCTTCACCGCTTCTATTTTTTGAGAGTCCACCTTTATGCCCTCACTTGATACTACATGGCCCAAAAACGCCACTGAGTTCAACCAAAACTCACACTTGCTGAATTTAGCATATAGTTGGCGATCCTTGAGAGTCTATAGCACCACCCTCAAATGAGAAGCATGCTCCTCCTCGCTCCGAGAGTATATCAGGATGTCATCAATAAACATGATCACGAACATATCTAGGTATGGCTTGAACACCTTTTTCATCAAGTCCATAAAAGTTGCAGGAGCATTCGTTAGCCCAAAAGATATAACTACAAACTCATAATGACTATACCGCGTCCTGAAGGCTGTCTTCGGAATGTCACTCCCCCGAACCCTGAGCGGATGGTATTTGGATCTGAGGTCTATCTTTCAAAAGCACTTAGCACCCTGAAGCTGGTCGAACAAATCATCAATATTGAGAAAGGGATACTTGTTCTTGATGGTGACCTTATTCAATTGTCGATAATTAATACAAATAAGAAGTGAACCATCTTTCTTTTTGACAAAGAGAACTAGTGCACCCCATTGGGATTTGATCGGTTTGATGAATCCCTTATCTAAAAGGTCTTTCAACTGCTCCTTCAACTCCTTTAGCTAGGCTGGAACCATTCTGTAAGGAGGAATAGATATAGGCTACGTTTCAGGAAGAAGGTCAATACCAAAATTGATTCCCCTCTCGGGAGGAATACCCGGTAGATCATCAGGGAACATTTCTGGATACTCACATACTAATGGAACTGACTGGATAGTCAAGGTCTCATATGTAGCATCCTTAACCCTAACTAAATGGTTCACACAACCTTTGAAAATCATCTTTCTATCCTTAAGGTATCAAATTAAAAACCTACAGGCACAGCTAAACTATCCTCCCACTCTAGGATTGGCTCACCTGAAAAACTGAACTCTACATCACGAGTTAGGAGAGTGTATTAGAGTATAAAACCCGACGCACAATAAGAATTATAAATAAAAGGGAATTTTTCTAAAAACGTCTCATAGCCTCCTCCTCATAAGTGTGGCGCGCTTCATACCCATGAAAAGGACTCTACTTGACGTTGATTTTAGATATTCTAGGAAACTCTAAACCTAATGCTCTGATACCAAAATTGTCATGACCCTAGTCTACACCCTAAACGCGATACAGTTTTAGGGCCACAAGTGACCGCAAGCTAACCCACGACATAACATACTACTGAAATTCTGAATAACTGGAAGAAATCTATAATCGGAAGCTTGAAAACATAACTGAACAAATACTTTTAAGAAAAACATTACACATAATAACATACTGACTTACTAACTCTATCTGAAAGCGAACTAAGAAACTGATGAGTTGCTGGGACAAGTCCCCAGCTAACTCTAAGGTCTGAAACTAAAGTAATAAAATATAACAGCTGGAAGTGAAGCTCTGGCCCTCAGAAAATGAGGACTCACCACAAAATTCTGTTGAATGACATCGGAAAAGGACTATTGACAGTGCTGAGACTGAGAACCTGCCCTATCATAAGACGATACAGCATAGAAAGTATGCATTAGTACTTTAAATGTACTGAGAAGTGAGATATGAAATAAATCTAACTAACAAAACATGCAATAACTATACTGAAATTTCAAATACCAAAAGCATCTAAAAATCTACTAAGACCGCAAGTACTCAATCAACTGAAGGTCATAACATGTCTGAGTTATGGAGTACTGAACTGAACTAGAGACTAAGACTGCGTTAGACTGAGTTGTTCTATACTAAATTATGGGAGAACTATAACCGACATGTAACCACGTGAGCTAGACGTGGATTTTGATGTATACCTCCCATTGAAGAAGGCCCACTATACCTAGCTAGGGTATAGTAGCTGAGTTGGGTGATCACTGTCTAAAGCCCATTTGGGCTAATATCCTACGATGGCAACGTAGTTTTAGGAACCTAGGTGCGCTGAATCCCAGCTTCGCTGGGTGCTAAGTTCTACTCCCACCGAAAATTCTAATTATGTCTAACTAGGCTGATAGCTCAAAACTGGTGTCCTAAGACTTGAGTCGGGACTACTTGTTTGGAAGAGTATTGAGAGTCTAAGGACCTGAAAGTAACTATGTTCCAAGACTCATCAGAGTTGTGTTATCTAAAATTGTCGTAACTGTCTAAGGAAAAACTGATAACTGGTACTAGTGAGGTTACTGAGTTCCTCAAGACTAAAAGTAGTCAAACTGATCAACTGATATTGTTGTAGAACACTGGGTGTTGATTGAGACTTTGAGACTGGGTAAGTCAGAGACTAACTTCTAATCATGAATCTATATTAACACTGGTAATTTAAAAGGAATTATTCTTACAAATAATGCTCATGTCTGGATTCTCAATTATGCAAGTCCCATTTAAATCATATCTATAGATTAGGGCTAAAATACATAATGTTTAAGATGAGATACCGAACATGAAATTACAACTAGTAATAATCTTAGAAAAACATAAAGAACTCTAACAAGGAGGAGAGTTATAATTTGTCTAAAGAACAACCCTAGTTTGATTTTTCACAGAGCTAGAACTAATAAAGTTTTCTGTAAAAAATTTGGGACATAAGGGTAAAAGAAATTTCCTTGTTGAAACCCCACATACCTGAAGAAAGAAGTCCATGAGAAAATTCTTAAAATTCTGAGGATAAAATGGGAACCCTTGCCTCTGCTTTGAACGTCTGGTTGAGTCTTCTACGGACTAATTTGAGAGAGAAAAGAGGGATATGAGGGAGGAAGATCGATCAACTCCCCTTAACCCCTACTAAATTCTCTAAAATGACATAGTTTAGGCATTAAAAATAGAGGAAAATTTTAAAAATGCCCTTGGAAGAAAATCTAGAAAACTGATCGAAAGGACCCAACGGGTCACACAACGAGTCATTGGTTGCGACCAAGACTCATTGTGACCAGTCGTTGGTCCTGGGCTCAAATTTTCTGTCAATGAAACTTGGCAACAGACGAGAGCAACGACCTTTTAGGTAAAACAATGAGTCGTTGGTTCAACTCGTTGTCCCTGGGAAGAAATTCATTCATCACTCCAAACAAGACATCTAACGACTCCTTTGGTGTCACGACGACCCATTGCCTCAACTTGTTACCGCCACTGGAAATTTTTCATCCGACCATCCTTACAGGATAATGACTTATTTGACGAGTCATGAGATGACACCACGGCTCGTCCCCCAAACTCTTAAGTTCCAAGGAGGTCCCAACTTTTACTAACTGATGTGCACATGACGGGACACTTAACGACTCATCGAGTCACACAACGAGTAACTCCACGACTCATTTTGTGACGTAGTGCAGATTTTTCTACTCTCTTCATTTTAGTTCTTAGGTCTGATATTATGAACTTTTGGGGTGTTACAACTATCCTCCTCACAGTACTATCAATAAAAATATGATGGTATGATTGTACACTATCCACAAATTAGTAGGATCATTAGGTATTTAGATACATTTCAAGTTTCAATTCAGTAGATAAAAATATCTCGAAATTTCATGATATCCCAGTGATGAATTTTGCATTAGCCCAACATATTTTATTAATCACATAAATATTATTTTTACAATAGTTAAGATATAATCGACGTGGTTTAGCAATCACATATAGCTAGCTTTCCATGCGAGAGCAAAAGCGTTACTTCTAGATATCATTATAAATCAACAGTTTGCTCACAACTTAAAGTTCACTGATTTGTTTGCTCTTAATAATATAAGAATACAAATTCATAAACTTCATGATGTCTTAAGAGGGATTCGAAGACCAAAATGGTAAAAAATATCTTTAAAAATTTTAAAATGATGACTTATTTGTGTAGTATACGAAAATCGGTAAAGCATGATGCATACCACAACCAACTTTAAAATTCATTTAATTTAATAGTGTATAAGTTTAGCATTTTAGATTTTTTATTTTTATTTTTTTCTTCTAGGTCGTGGAGAGCACCACGACCCATTATATTTTTAAAAAAAACTTTATGTCTTGGTCGCTTGACCAGCCACAACCCCCTATAAAAAAATTCATCTTTTTTTTGGTCGCCTCAATATCCATGACATAGAAGACAATTTAGCACTTGGTCGTGTAGCACTTGACAATTTAGAAGATTGTGTTATAATTTTACAGTTTTGTGAAACTGTGATTTTAATTTTATAATACCATAGTGATTTGCCATGTCAAAATTATTAATCATCATTATTCACACGACATATTTTTATTTTATATAGATAATCACTTGTCATATCAAAAATCATTTTATCCTCATGTCAAAAATAATTTTATTGNTATAGTTGATACGGCTTGTGCTTTAGTAGTAGTTTGTATTTACGTGTGTTGTGGTTTGCTTCTACAAGTTGAATTGATGTTGTAGTATAGTATCCATTGTCTGGATTAGCCTTATTCTAGCTTTGCCTCTCGTTAAAAGAGGCCTTGAGATTATTGATTCGTATTGTTGCCGTCTAGATTGGCTAGTGATGTTTTGCTGCCCTACCGAGGCCATAGAGGCCTGTGGTTAGCCGCTGAGCATTTCTTGTTAAAGTAGGACAGCATAGGGCGCAGTTTGGCGTTATAAATTTCTGTTTCGATGCCTATATGTATCGTAAAACTCGCTTATAGGCCATTGGCGTACCTTGACGCTTACAGGACTAGACTCTTGGTAATGCAGTCCTACCTTCGAGTTAGTGGCACCAGGAGTGTCTAATGATTTGCGTGGTAGGTTGTTAGAATCTCTGCTCTTAGTTAAAAAAGCATTATTTTTTGGGCAGAATTCTTATAGTACATGAAAATGGCAAGCTAGAGGAGTAGAGGGCGGTGCAGAGAGAGTGGGGATTGGGATGCCCCACAACAAGCGTGTGGAGCTGGAGGAGAGGGGGTGAAGCGTGTGGTGTTCCTTCATCTAGAGTAAGGTAAGGACTTCTACACCCCTCTCTACCACTAAAACTAGAAGTTATGCGATATTTATCGAACGACTATCTATATCAGAACTCTTCTTCGTTTGTTTGGTTCATGAACTATTGTAGGTGTCTTATRATCGATAAGATGTTGGGGCTTTGTGTTTTGGMTGATCATGGGGAGTTTGATCAAGGAAATTTGAGCTATTGAATCGCCTACGAGGTATGTTAYGGCTAAACCCCCTTCGRCAAGTTATTCTCGTCGTATAGTTGATACGGCTTGTGCTTTAGTAGTAGTTTGTATTTACGTGTGTTGTGGTTTGCTTCTACAAGTTGAATTGATGTTGTAGTATAGTATCCATTGTATGGATTAGCCTTATTCTAGCTTTGCCTCTCATTAAAAGAGGCCTTGAGATTATTGATTCGTATTGTTGCCGCCTAGATTGGCTAGTGATGTTTTGCTGCCCTACCGAGGCCATAGAGGCCTGTGGTTAGCTGCTGAGCATTTCTTGTTAAAGTAGGGCAGCATAGGGCGCAGTTTGGCATTATAAATTTCTGTTTCGATGCCTATATGTATCGTAAAACTCTCTTATAGGCCATTGGCATACCTTGACGCCTACAGGACTAGACTCTTGGTAATGCAGTTCTACCTTCGAGTTAGTGGCACCAGGAGTGCCTAATGATTTGCGTGGTAGGTTGTTAGATGAACTACTTATTGCTAGTGACCGTATAAGCTTCATACGACTTAAAGGTTGCCGTATAGGCCACTCAGGAAACCACTCTAGTTGTTAGTAATGCGATAGACTATGTGATACCCTAAATATTGACCTTATCAGCTGTCAGACGTTGGGCCAACGCCTCTAGCTACTCATATAGATGCCCACATATGTGTTTCCTAGAAGGGCTAAGTTAAGGTATATCTACCTATCAGTCTACAAATTGCTCACAGGAGATATATGACATCTGGGAGGAACAGATTGACGCTTATGGAGCCATAACCTTAGTATTAGAGTTTTGCCTCCGGGTTAATAGTCATTGTGGCTGCCTGTTAGGCTATTGTGGTTGACTGCTTAGAATCACATCTAGTTATTAGCAGGCTTGTACTAATTTTAGGTGAAAGAACCATATAGTTGGTCACCTACAACTTTAGTATTTGTATAAGCCATTACTGTACCGCTATGACCTACAGATTATCATCCAGGCCACTTTGAACCTCGCCCTTTTCTTTCTAGGTTAGCTAACTTTATAAGTGCTTTCATGTCTATATGGCTAGCTATGGATATATAATATATTCCTGTTGGCTATTATATAGGATGCTACAGGGATGAGTAACAGTTGTGTTAGGAACTAAGGGGCTATGTTAAGCTCACTGAGCAATGTGTAGTAATATAAGTTAGGTCTAACTGATTCTATACAGCCTGCTCAAGGAGCGAAGAATAATCATAAAGTGACTATGGGGCTATGTTATTCTCACAAAGCAATATGAAGTCTAGAGCGACTATAGTCAGTCCTACCAGTAGTCAAACTCTCAGTACTAGCACCTTCCAGTCTCAGTTGGTGAGTCCTCATCTTCTGAGGGCTCTTTATCAGTTGTAGTGAGTATTTTCAGTTTCAGACTATAGTGAGTTAGTTTGGTTCTTGTCCCATCAACTCGTTAGTAGTAAAGGTTTTTCAGACATATCATGTATTCAGTTTCAGCCTTGTGTTATGTATTTAGATGTTATGATATTTCTAGACTTCTGCTTTATTATATATGTTAGACTTCCACTTGATTATGTTAAATTCAGATGTCATGTTCATGACATGGGTCGACTTGGAGCTTCTCGGGGTTCTTTGTCTCGTGTCTCCATCGGGGCCTATGTTCAGGTCGTGACAAACTTGGGTGTGAAGTGTCCTAGGGTGTCTCAAAGAAGCGTTAAGTAGAGTCTTTTTCATGGGTGTGAAGCACACCACACTTATGATGAAGAGGCTATGAGATGTTTAGGAAATGTTATCTTCTTTCATGATCTAAGACGTGTGATGAAATGTCTTTCTATCCTTCTAACTCGTGTTATACATGTTTGAAGAATCATGCCTCCTCGCCACATCAACAGAAGAAGAAATGGGAATGGGAATGGCCACAAGAATGGCAATGGGGATGGGCACCAGCAAGCCCCACCAGTCCATGAGGATCATGTACTCGAGTAGGTTGCCCACGCTGAGTTCAAGGCAGTCATTCAAATGCTAGCTCAGGCTTTGAATGCCGAAGTCAACCAACAGGCAATAGCGCATGTCCCATAGAATGGGAATGCAGCGGTGGCAAGTGTAAGAGATTTTCTAAGGATGAACCCTCTGGAGTTTCTTGGATCAAAGATGGACGAGATCCACATGAGTTTATTGATAAAGTTCTAAAGATCACCCACATCATGGGGGCGACTGGAGAGGAGTGCACCGATCTAGCCTCGTATCAGTTGAAAGGGGTTGCACACTTTTGGTTCAAGAAATGGAAGTATAGTAGGGCAATTGGAGCAGGCCCTATTGGTTGGGATGAGTTGCATGCCGCAATTCTGGATCGGTTCTTCCCTCGTGAGATGAGGGAGATTAAGGGAGCCGAGTTTGTGAAACTGAAGAAAGGAGAGATGACCTTTTAGGAGTATGCCTTGGAGTTCACTCGCCTGTCCAAGTATGCACCAGAGATGGTGACAGATCAGAGAGCTCGAGTAAGTCAGTTCGTGCATAGAATGGCAGACTACTTGGTCAAATATTGCCGAACCGTGATGCTGCATTAGGACTTGACTTTTCCCGGATAGTTCTATATGCCCAATATATAGAGGCGGTACAGGTGAGTGAGCAGGAGAGAGAGGCCAAGAGGGCTAGGACTGATAGCTTCGTATTCTCCCAGTGGAGACCTGGTGGTGGGCAGCACCAGCAATCCCACCAGATATCTTCAGCCCCAGCGCCGACAGTTGTGAGTGTGCCGTCCAGATCTAGGCATGACCATAGGGGACAAGCAGCAGGTTCTCGAGGTCAGGGTAGCAGACCCGCAGAGTCCAGCATTTCAGAAGGTGGCAGGTGTGGCCGGAGACACACGGGTCAGTGCTTAGCAGGTTCAGGTGCTTGTTTTGGGTGTGGGAAGCCCGGACATATGCTTAGAGATTTCCCAGCAGCCAGACAGGGCCATGAAAGGGGCCAAGGCCCAGTCTCCAATTCAGCCGCTCCACCAGCATGCCCAGCTCAGCAGGGGCATCTACTAAGGCGGGTGGTAGTCAGCAGCAAAACAGATTCTATGCCCTAGCATCTTGTCAGGAGCAAGAGGTCTCCCTAGATGTAGTCACTGGTATGTTACGAGTATTCCACCTTGATGTATATGCATTGTTATATCCAGGGGCTACTTTATCTTTTGTGACGCCCTATGTTTCTAGTAGTTTCGAAGTCAGACCTGAAATCTTATCAGAACCCTTCTCAGTCCCTACTCTAGTCGGTGATTCAGTTATAGCTCAACGGGTATATAGAAATTGACCTGTCACAATCCTTTAGAAAGACACCTCAGCAGATTTAGTAGAGCTATCCATGATAGATTTTGATGTTATCTTTGGCATGGATTGTCTACATACATGTTATGCTTCAGTAAATTATAGAACCCGTGCAGTAGAGTTCAGATTTCCGGTGAGTCTGTCCTAGAGTGGAAGGGTAGTTCAGTTGTGCCTGTAGGTTGCTTCATTTCCTACCTTAAGGCCAGAAAGATGATTTTTAAAGGTTTTGTGTACCATCTAGTTAGGGTTAAGAATTTTACGTCTGAAACCCCGACTATCCAGTCAGTTTCAGTAGTGTGTGAATATCCAGAAGTGTTTCCAAATGATTTACCGGGAATCCCTCCCGAGCGGAAGATCGATTTTGGTACTGACCTTCTACCCGATACGCAGCCTATATCTATTCCTCCCTACATAATGGCCCCAGCCGAGTTAAAGGAGTTGAAGGTTCTCTTAGACAAGGGTTTCATCAGACCTAGCAAATCCCCATGGGGTGCACCAGTTCTCTTTGTATGGTTCTCTTCATATGTGCATTGACTATCGGTAATTGAAAAAAGTTACCATCAAGAACAGGTACCCTCTCCCCAAGATTGATGATTTGTTTGACCAACTTCAGGGTACCAAGTGCTTTTTGAAGATAGACCTCAGATCAGGGTACCATCAGCTCAGGGTTCATGAGAGTGACATCCCGAAGAAAGCCTTCAGGACTCGGTATTGGTCACTATGGGTTTGTAGTTATGTCTTTTGGACTAATGAATGTTCCTGCAGCTTTTATGGATTTAATGAACAGGGTGTTCAAGACATACTTGGATATGTTCCTGATCGTGTTCATAGACGACATCCTTATATACTCTCGAAGCAAAGCCGAGCATACCACTCATTTGAGGGTGGTGCTACAGACTCTTAAGGTCGCTAGTTGTATGCTAAATTCAGTAAATACGAGTTTTGGTTGAACTCAGTGGCATTTTTGGGTCATGTGATGACAAGTAAGGGTGTACAGGTGGACTCTCAAAACATAGAAGCGGTGAATAATTGACCAAGACCTGTTAGTCCTTCGGATATTAGGAGTTTCTTGGGTTTAGCTAGCTATTATCAGAGGTTTGTTGAAGGGTTTTCATCCATTGAAGCACCTTTGACTAAATTGACCCAGAAGAAAGTAAAGTTTCAACGGTCGGAGTCTTGTGAGAAGAGCTTCCAAGAGTTGAAGACTCGACTCACCTCGGCACCTGTGTTAACCCTACTTGAGGGTACCGATGGGTTTGTGGTATACTGTGATGCATCGAGGATTGGCCTTGATTGTGCATTGATGCAGCACGGTAAAGTTATAGCCTATGCTTCCGGGAAGCGGAAAGTCCATGAAAAGAATTATCCGACTCACGACCTCGAGTTGGTGGCGGTAGTATTTTCCTTGAAAATTTGGAGACACTATCTGTACGGGGTCTATGTAGATGTGTTTACGAACCACAAAAGCCTACAATACGTGTTTACCTAGAAGGATCTAAATCTACGTCAAAGAAGGTGGTTGGATCTTCTTAGAGATTATGATATGAGTGTCCTCTATCATCCGGTCAAGGCCAATGTGGTGGCAGATGCTCTTAGCAGGCTTTCTATGGAGAGTGTGTCCCATGTAGATGAGGAGAGTAAAGAGTTGGTGAAAGATGTGCATCGACTTTCACGGTTGGGAGTTTGCCTTATTGACTCGAAAGATGGTGGTGTCATTGTTCAAAATAGGTCAGAATCATCCTTAGTAACCGAAGTTAAAGCTAGGCAAGATGAGAATCCCATTTTGGTAAAGTTAAAGGAAGTCGTTAAGAATCAAAATATAGAAGTCTTCTCAAAAGGGGGAGATGGTGTGCTTCCATATCAGGGTCTCTTGTGTGTTCTGAGTATTGATGATTTGAGAGATTGGATATTGCACGAGGCTTATGGTTACAGATACTCTATACATACAGGTTACACCAAAATGTACCGTGACCTACAGAAGTCTATTGGTGGAGTGGCATGAAGAAGTACATAGCAGAGTTTGTGGCTAAATGTTTGAATTGTCAACAGGTGAAGGTTGAGCATTAAATACCTAGAGGTGTGCTCCAATACATTAGTATCCCTACTTGAAAGTGGGAGGACATCAATATGGACTTTATTACAGGGTTGTCTCGCACTCGTCGACAATATGACTCTATTTGGGTGGTTGTAGATAGGTTGACTAAGGCAGCTCATTTCCTACAGGTCAAAATTTTCGATTCAGCGAAGAATTATGCTAAGTCATACATTCAGGAGTTAGTTCAGTTTCATGGAGTTCCCCTTCCATCATATCAAATAGAGGTACTAAGTTTACCTCCCAGTTCTGTAGATCATTTCAGAAGGGACTCGGCACTCAGGTCAAGCTTAACACAGCATTTCACCTGAAAATAGATGGTCAGGCAGAGCAGACCATTCAGACTCTTAAGGATATGTTGAGAGGGTGTGTGATTGATTTCAAAGGTAGTTGGGATGATCATTTGGCTCTAATTGAGTTTGCATATAACAACTACTACCATTCCAGCATTTAGATGGCTCCGTTTGAGGCTCTTTATGGGCGAAGGTGTAGATCACCTATTGGTTGGGTTGAGTTCGATGAAGCTACATTGATAGGTCCATATTTGGTTCATGAGGCTATGGAGAAGGTTCAGCTTATAAGGGAAAGATTGAAGACACCTCAGATTCGCCAAAAGTCCTATGTGGATGTGAGAAGAGAACTTGAGTTTGAAGTCGATGATTGGGTGTTTCTAAAGGTGTCTCCCATGAAGGGAGTGATGAGGTTCGGAAAGAAGAGGAAACTCAGTCCCCATTATGTTGGTCCATAACGGATTGTGAAACGGGTTGGCAAGGTAGCATATGAGTTGGCGTCTCCCTCAGAATTAGCTTCACTTCATCCAGTTTTCCATATATCGCTCTTAAAGAAGCTTTTGGGTGATCCAGCTCTGGTTATTCTGGTGGAGAGTGTAGGCGTGAAAGATAGCCTTAGCTATGAGGAGGTTCCGATGAAAATACTTGACTGTTAGGTTCGAAAACTAAGAAACAAAGAGGTAGCCTCAATCAAGGTATTGTGGAGGAACCAGCATGTTAAGGGAGCTAGTGGGAAGTCGAAGCAGAATTTATGGATAAATACCCGCATCTATTCCCTTCCGGCTCAGTCCTAGCTTGAGGTACCAATTTCCTCTTTAGTATCCTATCCAGTATCATGTTTAGTTGATGTTCCCCATTTTATTTCATGTTAATGTATGTGTGTATGATCCATGAATTCAGTTCAGTCATGTAATGTCACACCCCGAATCTATACCCTGGACGGGACACGGTACTTGAAGTCACAAGTGACCCCAAGTCAACCCCTGGTCTATCATATACTGGTATTCTGAGTAAAACATGCATAGAGGAAGCTTTAAAATAATAATACAAAATCATTTATGAAGAATAAAACTGAAAACATAAAATTTAGAACATCTAAAGTCTGAAATTTATTCCGTGTCTGAAAGTCATCTAGCTGATGAGTTGTTGGGACAAGCCCCCAGCTAACTCTAAGTCTAACTAAATGCAATATAATGGCTGAAAGAATGAAATAATACCCTTGAAGGATGAGGACTCACACTTCTGCTGCTGGGGAGGAGGATCTGAATTTCAATGACTAGCGGTGCTGAGTCTGAGAACCTGCAGCTGTATCATGAAACGATACAGCATAAAAGTATGCGTCAGTACTTTGAATGTACTGAGTAAGTGGGAGAAAACATAACTGAATATAATGCCTGAACTGAAATGACATGCAATGACCAATAAGTATGTTGAACTGAACTATTGAAATAAGCTGAGATGGTCAGAATGACCCTGTCTAATGGTCAAAGACATGCCCTAAGTCTGAAAGTTCTGAGTTTGAGATACTGTACTAAACTGAGCTAAACTGATATAGCTAGAACTGAACTGAGCTGCTTGTTCTGGGACTGGACTAGACTAACTAGTGGGAGAGTCTGTAACTAACATATAACCACGTGATCTAAACGTGAAGTACGATGTATACATCCCACCAGTAGGACCCAATATACCTTGCCAGGATATAAAGGCATGAATTGGGTGATCATAAGAGTCTGGGGCCAATCAGGCCAAATAATACTGTAACCTACGCTAGCAATGTAGTTTTGCGAACCTGGGTTGCTGGAACCCCAGCCCACTCGGTACTAAGTCCTACTCCCACTGGAAAACCTAGACTGAATTACTAAGCTGATAACTTGAAACTGGGGTCCTAGATTAGTCAGGGATATATAACTGAAAGTACCCTGAGAATCTTAACGGACCATATTCTGAAACTGGGTTCTAGACTGGTCAGAGTTTCTTATCTGAAAGCATCGTAACCTTCTAAGAACAAACTGTAATCTGAACTGGGATCCTTAGGCTAGTCAGAGCTATTTATCTAAAATGTTATGATCTCCAAATGGACCAATAACTGGATTCTGATTCTGATAATTGGGAGGCACCACTGATACCTCAAGAAAAGACTAAAGTCAAACTAATCAGTTGAAAAATTCTGTATAATTCTGAAGAGGTTCTACATTCTAACTGAACTGAACTACTAAGCGGCTAATAGAGAACTCAACTCATTCCAACAACACGGGAATTCCATCATATGACAAATATTTCAAGAATTAAAGAAGTCACATCCGACAAGCAATGCTATAACTCTCTTATTCGTGCCAGGGCTAAAGTCATTATTTTCATTGGAGTATTTACTCAACATCTAGACAATAAGAAATACTAGAAAATCAGGCCAAATCATACTTCACAGACTAGACTGAATTTAATATGCAATTAATCTCCACTCGAGAATTTAGGACTTTAATTCACTTTGGTAATAACATCGACAATTTAATTAGGAACTGATGAAGATCATATGAATAATAAACATGGATATTATCCCAGGTGAAATTAACAAACAACAGCATGAAATTTTGTCGTATTCAGAAACTCTAGGCTAAAACTGATAGAGAATCTATGGGACGATTTTTGGGGACACAAGGGAAGGACAATTCCCTTGTTGAATTCCCACATACCTGAGTTGAAATTTCTTAAAGGAGAAAGCTTGGACTACTGAAACGGAGGAAAACCCTAGTCTTGCTTGAAGGGTTCTTGAGAAGAGAGCTTACGATGACTTTTCTGAAAACTTAGAGTAGGGATGAAGAATGAATCGTTTTTCCCCACTAATATGTCTAAAATTATGAATAAAACAATGTAGTTTTAAGTTTAGGAGAGTAGGAAATTACCAAGTATCCCTTAGAAAATCGCTGGAAAAATTGACAGTTGACCCTAACGGGTCGTGGTGACTGACCATGACTCATGGTCGAACCCATTGAGTACATTGCCCGAATTCCCCTGTAGGTCACCACGAGGGACCTAACGAGTCGTTACAGGTGACCACGACTCATGGTCACCACCGTCAAGTACACTTCCCAACTTCTAAAATTCTTGAATCCGGCCTGACCACGAGTGACCTCACGAGTCGTGGGACTTGAAAATGACTCGTGAGGTCTTCCATTGGGTACAATGCCTCTCCCTTATCATTTCTCATACCTCCTTCCCACGAATGACCACAAGTAGTGGTCAGCACCACGATTCATTATGTCAGTCGTGGTCAGGAGTTGATTGAAGGATTGAATAAGTTGAGCAGTGTTTGTCACAGCTTGTCACCATGAGTTATAGGGAACACCACGAGTCGTGGTGTCCCTCGTGGTGACCAATGATGATGAAATTCCAGTTCTGGCAATGAGTACAGACCATGATTCGTGGTCAGTGGCGACGGGTCGTCCAGTCCCTTGTTGGGACTAGCAGTGCATTTTTTCCTGCGAATTTATTAAGGTTTTTTCCATAATTATTAAGTCCCTAAGGCCTATACTACGTCTTTTTAGGCTCAGAAAAGTGTTTTTTAAGAGGGGAAAGTTCATTCTAAGCCTATTCTCTTCCGTGCATGCAAGTCTAGAAGCTCCTAAGGGTGATCAAGCCTAGATTCATTAAGTTCTTCCCCAAATTTCCATTTGGGAATTCAAGAGGGTTGTATTATCATATTTCTCCAGGTTTGTAGAGTTATGAATGGGTGTATTCATCCACATCCATACTCAATCCCTCTTCAATTTCATGAAATTCTAGTTAATGAATCTATGTGGTTTTAGCCCAACATGTGAATTCTCTAATTATCAATCATGGGTATGATCTATGCATGTTTATAATATTGAATTATGATTAATGAGCATATTTTACAATATTTTCAATTATAAATTATGTTTTCAAGCTTTATAAATTATGATGCCCATCCATGAAAGTTCATGAAAGTTGAGACCTCTGATATATGTATTCAAGCATGATGAGATGTATGTTATGAAAGTATGATTTTGAATTACCCATGCCCATGTTCATGTTTTTGAATAATCAAGACCATATCAAGCATGTTTAAGTATTGGGCAAGTCCATATGATCAAGTATGTTTCATGATTTATCTAAACTTCATGTATTAGCTTACCGCATGTATTTTGGAGTCGAGACTACCACTATTTTTAGCTTGTGGTATGGTTTGATCCAAGGCTCCTCGTGTTATGATTTCAGATTTATGCATGTTTTTTATGAGTCAGCTTTGTCACTAGACAGTTTCGCTTCGTTGAAAAAATTATGGAGAGCATATGCATGTTTTGGGGGTAGTGTCTAGCACCGAGTAGGCTAAGGGTCAGTCGACCCTATACCTCAGAACTACGTGCCAACGTAGGTATGTTCAGATTATTTGGGACCTCCCTTGTGAGCTTCCCCTGCCCCCAAGGGGCCTTCAGCTTGATATCGATATCATGGTAGTGTTCCTAGCCCTGGCAAAGCTTTGGATGACTCTGCCTACTTGAGTGTAATAGTCGGGACCACGTAAGCTCTATCGTGATAATTTCGTTTCTAAGATAAGTCTCTCATTGTTCCTCATGATTTCAGTTATGCATGTTCATTAGTCATAATATTATGTTTTCAACAGGTTTGACCCAATATTCAATTTTACTTCTGATTAATAATTTTTAGGTTTGGGTCATTTGATGCAGTTATGATATTCAGTTATGTTCAGTTCATGATTTCGGAAAATAGCATGCAAGTCTTACTCTTATAATCTTATCTTGATTATGTTTTCATGATATGCATGATTTATGATTTTTCTTACTTAGCGATTTTACTTACCCTACATACTCGGTACATTCAACGTACTGACCGCATACTCTATGTTGTATCGTTTCATGATACAGGTTCAGATATTCAGGCTCAGCCCCGCTAGTAGTTAGACTCTCAGTACTAGCACCTTCTAGTCTTAGTTGGTGAGTCCTCATCTTCCGAGGGCCCTTTATCAGTTGTATTGAGTATTTTTAGTTTCAGACTATAGTGAGTTAGTTGGGGTCTTGTCCCATCAACTCGCCAGTAGTGGAGGCTTTCCAAACATAGCATGTATTCAATTTCAGCCTTGTGTTATGTATTCATATGTTATGATATTTCCAGACTTCCGCTTTATTATATATGTTAGACTTCCGCTTGATTATGTTGAATTTAGATGTCATGTTCATGCCATGGGTAAACATGGAGCCTCTCAGGGTTCTTTCTCCCGTGTCTCAATCCGGAACTATGTTCGGGTCGTGACACACTTATAGTCACCTGAGGGGCTATTTACGGAGATAACATTGATCGTCTATATAGGGCTAGTTGCATATTAACTACAAAATACCTTTGGGGATACAGTGGTATTGATAGGGGTATACGGATTGGATTGTACTTGCCATGGCTTATGGGGGCCAGGTAGGTTATTGTTTGATTGTTTATACCTGCCAGGCTTATGAGAGCTAGGTTAGGTTCTTGTTTTCTTAATGTTTGTTAATATACAAATGTACAGGTTAGATTGTTCAGCTTATTTTATGACTTTTTTAGCTATTTACGTTCAGTTCTTATTATCAGTTCTGTTCCAGCTATTTACTGTCTTACATATTCGGTACATATTATATTGACGTCTATGCATGGGGCGCTGCATACTTGACTGCAGGTTCAGACAGGCAGGTTTCGAGACCTCCTTAGTAGTCGTTCAGCTTCAGTGGATTGTCCAGCTCCCTTCCTCCGGAGTTGCCACACACTAGAGGTAGATTGTCTTTTGCTGTATAGTTTTGGGTAGGCCGAGGCCCTGTCCCGACCAATATCTTATTCTTTAGAGGCTTGCAGACTATAGTTTTGGTTAGACATGCATGTTGGTCGTGTGGGGCCTAGTTGTTTTCCAGTTAGCAGCCTTGTCGGCTTGCATATATGTATATGTGCTCCTATCTTCCTTTCCATATAATTTAGATAGCATGGTGATCTTTTCCACCCGCATAGGATGAAGTTATTGCAAATTTTTTTTCATCTATTTTTGCACAGGTATTTATATTGTGGCCTTGTTAGCTTAGGGCTATGTTTTGAGCCGAGATATAGTCATTTGTTTTCCTGATTATGTGTTGCTGGTATGCACCAGAATTGCATATGGCCAGCTAGGTCAGCTTAAGGTCCAGTGTAGCATTAGGTGCCAGTAACGCCTCCCAAGGTGGGGCATGACACTAAAGTAGAAATCATATAGCTTGCCATAACTGAAATCATAAGTAAAAGCTTATAAACTTATCATTGGATCGAACCTGCTGAAAAACATAATATCATAAGTCATAAACATGCATAACCGAAATCATGAGGAATAAAGGGAAAGCCTTCCAAAACCTTGCCAGGGCTGAGGATGCTACCATGATATCGATATCAAGCTGAAGGCCCTCTGGCAAGTGGGGAAAACTCTCTTGAGAAGTCCCAAATATAAATATACCTACATTGGCGCATAGTTCTTAGACCGAAAAACCTTGGAACCCCAAGCCTACTCAGTGCTAGATATTACTCCCAAAAACATGCATAGTGCTCCCATCATTTTTCGATGAAGCTAAAATCAGAATCATATGCATGGTCTGAAATCTGAACATGGGCAGTCTTGACTCCAAAACATATCATAAGGTGCAGTGGGAGTCTTGACTCTACAACATATGATAAGCTGATATTATTAGCCTTGGCTAAATCATGAAACATACTTAACTTGTGTGGGCTTACCCAAATCTTAAAATCATGCATACTTGAAATAGACTTAATAAGTCAAAATCATACGTTCATACATGGGTAATTTATAAACATTTATTCATACTAGATATCTCATCATACTTGAAATCATAAATCATAAACATGATTTTTCATGAAACTTGCATAATTGGGCATAATTTCTAAAACATAAAATCATGAATTTATAATCAAAATAGGTAAAAATTTGCCCATGAATCTTAAAACATACTTTAAAACATAAAGGGGATTAACCCATAAACAAATCATAGAGAATTTCGCGAAATTGGGCTAAGACCCCACAAGATCATCAACTTGAATTCATGAACTTGAGGATAAATTTGGGCATGAGAATGAAAGGAAACTCTCATTTGAAGTATGACATACCTAGGTAAGCTGAATCTAAACTCGACTTAGAAAGCCCAAGATATTTGGGGAAGAATTTAGGAATTTCAAGCTTGATCTTCAAGGGAAAACCTTTAAACTTATATGCACGGGAGTTGAATGAATTAGAATAGGTTAAACTCACTTAAAACCCTCTTTTCAGAACTTAAAATGACATCATTAGGAAGTTAGGAGCTTAGGATTTATGAAAATACCCTTAATGAATTTGTAGGAAAACTGTTTGGTCGGCTGTTATGACTCGTACCACGAGTCATACAATCCTCCTACGACTCGTGGTATCCTCCCGTATTGACCAAGTCCAAAACCTCAAATCCTCTGAATATTTCCGCAAATCCTATTATGACCCATAACTCCATACTGAGTCATACCATCACCCGTACAATCGATCCTGATAACTCCAAGAACTTTCTATGACTCCTAACCACGGGTTGTACCCACATACTATGACTCGTAGTGGGAATTACGGTCTGGAGAACAAAAATCTCTGATCTAATCCATGGGTCTTCCTATGACCTGTACTACCAACCTACTACTCGTAGGTTGAATCGTACTGAGGAAATTTTTCAACTTTTTCTGCTGAACACATTTCAAATCTTGAGTCTAATCTTAGGAACATTAAGGGTATTATAAAATTACAAAGGATTTTGCAGGTGTGATCCGAATATATGTAGGTAAATTAATAGAATATTCGAACCATCTTGATGATATTACCGATAATTCAGATAAGGATAAGGTGCAAAAGAGATTTAGGTTGTATTTTACTATGATTTTGTGATTGGACCGTGTAACATCCCGTACAATTTAAGCAATAAACTTTTACTTTTTAGATATGTCCAAGAATATGTTATGAGGTGTTCAAATCACTCAATGATCGTATGTTAAGATTCAAAGTGGATCCAATTGTAAAACAAAAATCGACAGAAGTTATCACAAATTATTTTCAGAAATTCTCTGAAATTTGAATTAAATGACTTGGGGAATTTCTCCCAATCTACGTGTAACACCCCAAAAGTCCCTAAGATCAGACCCGATGGTCGAATCAGAGAAAATTGGGAAAAAAATCTACCAGGGTCACATAATGACTCAAGGAATAAGTCATTGTGGCAAAGAATGATCCATTGTTACGACTCATTGTAAGCTTGTAGTCAAACCTCCCAGAAACAACGAGCCTAGCAACGACTCGATGGAGGATCCAACGTGTCATCATAAGCGGTCGTTGAGTTGAGTCAGCAAGGGGTCAAAGGTGGGTTCAAAGACAACAGATGGGTTCCACAGCTCGTTGTGTCTTGTAAGGATTTGTGGTATGGACCCGTTGGAAGAAAGTTAGAAAGCATGCAGGCGAGACAATGGCGACGATGAGCGGAGTGACAAGTCGTTGTCTCATATAATGACTCGTCCTAATTAGTCATTGGTTAGAGCTTCAGCAGAGCACCAAAAGTACTCCGAAAACAACAAACGGATCCAACGAGATATTGTATCCTACAATGACTCATAGGGTGGGTCATTGTAGCTGGCAATGTCCATTTTCCAAATGAATCATTAAGGGCATTTTCATAATTTCTAAACTCCTAAATTTTAAACTACGTCGTTTTAAGCTTGAAAAGAGTGCTTTAAGGGGAATATTAACCCTAGAATTCTCATTCTACTCTTAACCCTCTAATTTGAAGATCAAAATCCATCAAGGCTCATAAGAACAAGTTAGGGTTCTTTACTCTCATCCTCTCCAATTCTCGCTGGTTTTCAAGCTAAGTCAAGAAATAAACAAACCAAGGTATGTGGGGATTGTCAATGGGGGTTTATTCCACCCTCATGCCCCTCTTTGATCGAAATCATCTCTGATTCCACAAGCCCTAATTTCAAAGTTTTAGGGCTTTATTGGGTAATGTTGAATTCCTCCATGACTCTCCTATGGGTTTAGCTATCTTGATCGAATTGATGATTCTATGATTAGGGTTTTGTATTTCTATCAAGTCTTCCATGAAATTACTATCAAGCAGGATTATGA
Organism: Datura stramonium; assembly: GCA_018107945.1. Taxonomy (NCBI): domain Eukaryota; kingdom Viridiplantae; phylum Streptophyta; class Magnoliopsida; order Solanales; family Solanaceae; genus Datura; species Datura stramonium. The sequence goes on along the minus strand of JACEIK010000955.1, from coordinate 59,051 downwards.
ACTTCTAGGATTAAATTCCCTTCTATTGAATTCCCATGATTTTCTTATGATATCAACTCTCAAGTTTTAAGTTATGTATTATGATCATGATGTATGATTTTTATAAGAACCCTTCATAAATTTATGAATTTCAAGTATGATGACTTTCTCAAGTATGCATAGATTTTACAAGTATCGTGTTTATATTTATTGCCGGCTCACGGGCCTCTTTCATGGCTAGTTCACGTATTTCAACCATGTTCATGTATCTTATGATTTGAACTAGACCATGTATTTCAAGTATATTTCATGATTACTCTATGATTCATGTACATATTTTTGGGAGTAGTATCTAGCACCGAGTAGGTAGGGGGTTTTAGGAACCTAAGCCTCAGAACTACATGCCAATGTAGGACTTTACTCAGGTTAACCCTATGAGATCTCTTTAGTGATCACTCTATGTCATAGTCCCTTGCCTGGCAAGCTTGGGACAACTCTGCCCACTTGAGCGAGATAGTTGGGACATCATGTAAGCTCTATCATGATGGTATCGATTATCATGAATTCTCCCATTGTTCCTTATGATTTTATGCATGTTCATGATTATGATAATTTGGCTCAAGTTATGTTTTTACAAGGTTTCTCTTATGAATATATTTATGAGTAGCTTGTGAACTGTTTAGAAAACCTTCAGCCCTCATGCTTAAATCATGACTATTGTTTCATGTTTGAAACGTCCAACTCTCATGACCTCTTTATTCATTTTATTATCCTGTTTTACTTACCTCACATACTCAGTACATTCAAAGTACTGAATGCATACTCTATGATATATCGTTTCATGATATAGATTTGGGTGATTAGACTCAGCTGTGTTGTTAGTTCTTCTCCCATATCAGTCCAGTTCAGCTCTGTGTTGGTGAGTCCTCATATATCGAGGATATTTTTCTCGTTGTGTGTTTTGTCATTTCAGTTTCATACTTTGCCTTGTTTTTTTCAAGAAGGCAGAAATTGGGTGTGGTGTATATGTATTATTTCGTCTAAGGGAAAGTAAGGACTTCTACACCTCCCGCTATCATTAATTTAGAAGTTTTACAATTTTGAAATGGCTACCGACGTCGGAAATCTTTTCCTTTTTCTTTACATATGGACTGTTTTAAGTGACTTAAAAGCTATATAATGTTGGGGTTGTGTGTTTTTATTGATTGCTAGAAAATTTGAATGAGTAAAGTCGAGTTATTGAATCATTTTCAAGGTATGTTAATGCAAACCTCCCTTTAGCAAGTTTCCTTCATTATATCGTTCATACGAATTGTTGTCGATCATAGTAGTGTCGTGGCTATATTATTTGTTGTTAGTTAGCTGATGGAAGTTGAACTAATTGTTTGGTATAAGCATCCCTTTTAGGTATTTTCCACGTCTAACTTTGCCTTCCGTTAGAAGCGGCATAAGAGTAATTCGTTCGAATTGTTGCTGCTTAGATTGGCTACTGATATTTTGTTTCCTTACTGATGCCGTTAGGGCTTTGTGATTAGCCGTTGAACATGTTTTATCGATTTTGGGCAGCATAATGAATAACTTGGTGATAGAATTTCATATTTATGATGTCTATATGTGATAAAGCTCGCTTACGAACCTTTTGCATATCTTGACACCTGCAGAGCTAGAATCCTAATATGATAGTCTACCTTTGGGTTAGTGGCACCATAGTTTCCTAATGAACTTAGTGGTAAGTTGAATATTAGTATACTTATTGTTAGCGACTCTATATCTTCATACAACATGCCGATCGTCATAAAGGTCGCTTAGAAGACCACCTTATTTGTTAACAACTTAATAGATTGTATGACGCCATAATTGGCTATCTTATCAACTGTTAAGTGTTTTAGCCAACTCCTTAGGCTATTCATACAGATGCTCGTGTACAGGTTGCCTAGAAGGGCTATACGCAAATGTACCTTGCCTATGTGGTTATACTTGCTTATAAGAGCTATACAGTGTCCAAGGAGACCATATTGAGGCCTGCAGAGTCTTGTTGAGGTCTAGTGCCCTTACAGACTTCCTAGATGTCTTGTAGACTAATGACCCTCAATAGAGCCTTGTGTGCTCGGGATGCAGTTACAAGAGCCCAAAAGGCTCGAATACAATTACAGGAGCCCAGAAGGCTCAGATACATTCTTAGGAGCCAAGTATGCTCTAGTCATAGTTACAGCTTGCCTACAGGGCTACAATGTTACCTATATGGGTATATAGATTGAGTGTACCTATCAGGACTTATGGGAGCCCAGGTAGGTTAACGTTTGTTGTTTGTACCTACTAGGCTTATGGGGGCCAGGTTAGGTTCTTGTTTGAATATTTCTTGTTAGTTTACAGTATAGATTTATGAGATCTTACAGGTTATCCTCCGACTCTTATGACTGATTACCTTCAGTTTCTTCTATCAACTTCTGTTCAATTTATTATTGTTGCCTTACATACTCATTACATATTGTATTGACACCCAAGCTTGGGGCACTGCATACTTGCCTGCAGGTTCTAACAGACAGGTTCCGAGACCGCCCGAGTAGCAATTTAGACTTAGTAGAATGGTCAATTCCTTTCTTCCAGAGTTGTCATACATTAAAGTTTTGCATGTCTTTTGCTATACAGTTTTTGGGTAGCTGGGGTCCTGTCACGGCCAATGACTTACTCTTTAGAGGCTTACAGACTATGGGTTGTATAGATGTGTATTGTTGGTCATGTTGGCCTAGTTGTATCGATAGTTGGAAGCCTTGATGGCTTGAACAAGTGTATATATGTGCTTATCTTCAGCCTTATCTATTTTAGATAGCATGGTGGTATTATCCGCTCACATAGGATCGTATTCTCGATATGAATTGCTAGGTCAGCTAAATAACTATACATGTGTTATACTATAGCCTTGTCGGCCAAGGTCTTTCTTTTAAGCCAAGATATACCTGTTTATTTCTTGATATTTTGTTGGTATGCACTAGAAGTGCACAGGTCCAGCTAAGTCAGCTCAGGTCCAGCTAAGTCAGCTCAGGGTCCAGTGTGGCATTAGGTGACAGTTATGCGTAATAAGGAGAGGCGTGACAGACCATTTTTTGGATAAGTATGGTGTAAGCTATGATTGGATTGCTTGGTTGACGAACGCAATGCCCACCATGCTTAGAGAGCAGCAACATTATCGTATTTGTATAATGCTTTATGTCGTGCATCAATCATTGTATTGAGCGATGTATGTAAATTTCTATTTTTGGTGTAGGTATGTTTTTTTATTTTTTTATTTTCAAGTGTCTACATTTCTTTGAAATACATGTTTTATATGAATATATCAATATTTAAATATATAAGCATGGGCTTGAGAGCGTATCATTCCACTTCAGCCTTCTCCTTGCCCTGCTAGGGCAAATTTTGTTGTGCTTGAACCTCACATCGTGCTTGCACGCAAGGAATTAGGTGTACGGTTCACCAAAACAAGGTACGAAATGTGCTTGTTGTTATTAGGGATGTTTTCGACAACCTAACTAGGAGGTAGATATGTTTTTATTGTATTAAGTAATACGTTCTATTTAATTACAAATTATTAACTCCAATCTTTTCTTGCTTAGTTTGTTTGGGAACTATATACAAAAGATGACATCGATGCACTGCCCAAGTAGTATAGACATGGTTGAACTGTCTAGATGTCATGTGTATCACTTATTTGTAAAATTTATCATGAATGGCACATAGTTGATCGTGTGATCAGATAATTTCGGAGTGTGCAACACATTCCTGGACGATGCTCTATATTTGACCATCTTCATTTCAAACATGATACGCATCGTGTAACATAAGAGAGTCAACAATATTTTAATGTCATGTACATTGAATGGCAGAAGCGCCGAGTTCATATTTTTCAATCTAATTTCATGACCTTGGAACTTGAGTATTTTGCATAGTATTGTCGCTACTCCCACATGTTTATTGGTAATCCAGGACATGTTATTGATAGAGGATATCAACCATTGGTAGGCCGACATGAGGCTTTGATGCATTTTTTTACTCAGTATATGTAATTTTGGGTTTTAAATGTTAATCAAATCATCACAGTCACTGGAAGACCATGAGCTTTCTTTAGTAAATCATTATACGACTTTAATACATTAGTTGGCATAGCACCCCCATCTATGATCATCGTTCTTGTACAATGTCCATTCATCTAGCAAATGATTATTTAGCCACATATGTGCTTTCGGGAATAACGTTTCAATTTGTTGCATCCTACATTTGAACTTTATCTTTTGATGCTCAATTGCAGCCATCCGCATCAGGTTCTCCAAATCACAATTTAGGAACTTTTTATTAAAATTTCCTTTTAAATTTCATACGCAAAACCTATGGTATGTGGCGAGTGGACTAACCATTCATTAGACTAGACATACTGCAAGATTCATTGATAACGATCAGAAATTAGGTCGATTCCTTGTCTATCACAAACAACATGTCTCCACAATAACTTCAAGAACCATGATCATGACTCAAAACCTTCATGGCGAAAACAGCATATGCAAGTGAAAAGATATTATTATTATCATCGATCCCAACAACGATTAATAATTTTAACGCATAGAGACCGTAAAGATAAGTATCATCTATTGATATGACCGACCTACAACTTTTAAATCAATTAACGATTGGTTTAAAGGCCCAGAAAAGATATTTGAATATCTATTCGCCCTAAATTATGGTAGAATGGTGCTCACACTTTACAACGGTTTCAAAAATTGAAAGGCATCCATGTATCGAGGCAATTCCTTTAAAGATCCTTCGAGATTTTCATAAACCATTTGAAATGCATTCTTTCCTTCCTTTTTTCACTTTCCAATAATTAAGAGTATACTAGTGGATCTCCTTAATGAATTTGCGAACTAGAGAAATACTCATATTATAACCCGAAAGCCCAAAGATCGGACCCAGGAGTTGAAACGGAGAAAAGTTGAAATCTAACACCAGGCATCAGGATGAGTCATGGGGGGATCCCACGAGTCGTGATGTAACTCGTTGGGAGGCCCATGAAATGAATTATAAATTTTGGAAATGGATCCCACGGACGTGACTACGACACGTGGTCAGACCCCACGAGTCGTTAGTTCAGTCGTGGGGTGGGTGAGTAAGAAAAGAGAAGAAGGGAGGCAGTGCACTTGATGGGAGGACCCCACGAGTCTTGGTCAGTCCCCACGATTCGTGGGGTGAGTCGTGACCAAGCAGGGAAAAATATATCTAAGGCCAAGGCAGTGTACATCACAGATGGTGACCACGAGTTGTGATCACCTGGAACAAGCCATTAAGTTATCCGTGATGAGCCTAGGAGACTTGAGAGGCAGTATACTTCACGGATCAAGCCACGAGTCATGATCAGAGGGGACGGATCGTTAGGTCTCTCATTGGGACTACCTGGAAGTTATTTCCTGCGAATTTAGTAAGGGCTATTTCGTAATTCCTAAGGCCTAAACTACGTCGTTTTGAGTTATGAATAGTGACTTTTAAAGGGGTTAAGTTTATTTTAGGCCTTATTCATTCATGCATGTAAGGTAGAAGACTAGAGAAGGTGATCAAGCCTAGCATTCATCAATTTCTCTTCAATTTCCTAATGGGCATTCAAAGAAGTGTAAGAATCAGCTACCAATAGGTATTTAGGGTTATGAATGGGTGATTTCTTTCACACCCATGCCCAATCCCTCTCTAAATCATGAATGTTCTATGTCTAATTTATGGAGTTTTAACCCAATGCATGAAGTCCTAATTCTTTACATGGGTATGATTTAAATATGGTTCTACTAATGAATTATGAAGCATGGGCGAGTTTTATAATATTTTTAATTAAAAATCATATTTCTAGCTTTATGAATTAAAAGCCCATTGATGAAAAGCTCATGAAAGATGGGATTTGTGATGAATGTATAATGATGATAAGATATTATAATGAAAAGTATGTTTTCAAGATACCCAAGTTTATAATCATGTTTTCGGTATGAATTGAGTATTTTTAAGTATGATAAAGCTTTGGGTAGTGCCCACATATTTAAAGTATGATTGATGATTCCCCGAATTAAGCTTACCACGTGGTTTTGGAGCGAAGAGTCCCTCTTATATTTTCAGCTTGTGGTATGTTTTGAGTTAAAGATTTTCATATGCATAGCTTACCACATGGTTTTGGAGCGAAGACTCCCAATTATCTTTTAGTTTGTGGTATGGTTTGAGTTAAAGCTTATCTTATGCATGATTTCTGCTTTGAGATGTATTTGATTTATGAGCTTCGTCAATAGACAATATTGAGCTTCATTGAAAAATGATGTAGAGCATATGCATGTTTTTGGGAGAAGTGTCTAGCACCGAGCAGGCTAAGGGTCGATCACTCTATGCCTCAGAACTACGCGCCAATGTAGGTTTATACATTATGACTTTGGGACCTCCCTTGTGAGTTATCCCCTGCCCTATTGGGCCACTAGCTTGATATCAATATTATGGTATCGTCTCTAGCTCTGGCAAGGCTTTGGATAGCTCTACCCACTTGAGTGTGATAGTTGGGACCACGTAAGCTCTATCCTGGTATGTCGGTTAAAAGACGAGTCTCCCATTGTTCCTTATAATTTCAGTTATGCATGTTCATTACTCATGAGATTTACATATGTAAGCATGTTCTAAAGCAGGTTTGACTCAACGATCAGCTTTACTTATAAATATCAGATTTCAGCTTTGAGCCAATCAATTATGTTATGATATGTTATGATGATATGTTATGTTATGGTGAGATCATGATTTCAAAAAGAATGCATGGAAGCCCTACTCTCAGATTCTTAATGTTTATGTTTTACGTTATGCATGTCTTTAACTGATTTTACTTACTTTAGCGGTTTTACTTATCCTGCATACTCGGTGCATTTCACGTACTGACCGCATACTCTATGTTGTATCATTTTATGATACAGGAACCGGCTCTCAGGTTCAGCCCCGTTCGTGGTCAGCTTATCAGAGTTAGCCTTTGCGTTGTTGGTGAGTCCTCATCTCCCAAGGACTAGACTACTCAGATTTCCTTATGTATTTTCAGTTTCAACTTGTTGAGTTAATTAGGGGTCTTGTCCCAACAACTCGTTATGTTTAGAGGTTTTTCAGACATATGTATGTAATCAGGTTCGGATCGCGTATTCTGATGATATGTTTAAGTTTAGACTTTCGCTATGATTATATTGTTGGTTATTCAGTTTCATTGATTGAGTTAGATGTATGCTTATGTCATGGGTCAACTTGGGGTCTCTCGGGGCTCCTTGTCCCGTGTTGTGATCCGGGCCTCCATTCGGGTCATGACAACTCATGTTAGCATTCTTCATACTACACGGTATTAAGGCTATCACAATAAAATTATTGTTCAAATTAAAATTATCCTCCTTATAGTCATCCATCTGACGTGTGTGTTCCTCAATCATTTTACCTGTCATCCACATACCACTAGAAATTTGTCTGAATCAAATCGTCCAATCATGCCCCAATGAATGTTGCTTGCATATAACCCTCCAACTCTAACTTTTTGATTGACCAAAAATGAACTCCTATATGGTAATACTATAAAGTCTCCCTACAGATTTTATTTCCTTCTTATCTTGAAATAACATACCTAATTGTATGTACAATCAAGCGTTAAATATTAAAATACAAATTCAAATTGATAATTTAAAGTAATTAAATCGAGGATAGGAAACAAACCTGATTTGATAAATGCATATTTTTGAGGTTCCAAAAATGTAACACCGCAAAAGTCTCTAAGATCAGATTCTAGACATGAAGCAGAAAACCAGCAGAAACCTATCAAAAATCACAAAACGATTCAAGTGAGGCGTCAAGTCACTTAACGATTCACTAAGGCATTAAGTGGAGTGTTTTGGAGTTTGTCATTTCTCTTCCCAATAATGACGAGTTTGGCTACGATTCATTAGTTCAAGTGACAATTCGTTAAGTAGGTCATTATGACAGACTTCGGGATGAGAATCAGAGGATGAACAATCTAGTTTTAGATGTAACGACAGGACTAACGAGTTGTTATGTTGGGTGATGACTCGTTAAGTGACACATTAAAGGTATTTAGATGGGTCCAATTTACAGACGAGTTTTTAAAGGTATTTCCGTACTTCCTATGTTCTTAACTCCTAAACTAAGTCGTTTTGAACTCTTAAAAAGGTGTATAGAGGGTTTCATTCAGCCCTAACCCTCATTCTATCCCTAACATCTAAATTTGAAGATCAAATCCGCTCAAGTCCTCAAGCAATCAAGGTTCTCTTTCTTCTCAAATTCTCTTGGGTGTCAAACCCTAGCAAGACTTATTCAAAGCCCAGGTATGTAGAGTCATGAATGGGGAATTTCTTTCACCCTCATGCCCAATTCAAACTCAATTATGTAAATTCAAGTCTGCAATCATGATTTTTGAATTTCTAGGGTTAAACCCAATTCTGATAAAAATTCTCATGATCTTTTATGAATTCAATTCTCTTATGATTCAATTCATGATTTATAATTATACTAGCATGATTTCTATTAAAAGCTCTCATGAATCTATATTTTCAAGTTATGATGATTTACTCAATTATGTGTGTATTCATGAATCTCAAGTTTATGTATCATGGATGAATCTTCAGCATTATTTTCATGGCTAGGTCACGTATGTCAAGCAAGCTTATGAAATTCATGATCTTAACTAGCCCATGTAAACTTATGTTTCATGATTATGATATGAGCACTATGTCAGTTTTGGGAGTAGTATTTAACACCGAGTAGGTAGGGATTCCAGTGCACCCAGGTCTCAGAACTACGTGCCACCATACCCATTATGGAGTCCTCCTTGAGAGTGTCTCCCACGCCCGAATTGGCACATGATTTATATCACGCTTTCATGATTCATACCCTTGGAAAAGTATGGGAACACCTCCCAACTAGGTTAAAATCTAGGCTCCATGATGCTCACTTGGAGTATGTCGGTTATAAGAATCTCCACTGTTCCATGATTTTCTATACATGTTCATGTTTATGCTTCATGAATTTTGTGACTTATGATATTTTGGCTTAATATACACTTTATGAGATTTTACTTATGATTTCAATCATGTGCAACTTTATGATTTAGTTTTGAAAACTTTGAGCCATTACATTCACTTTATGATCAGAATCGCATATTTTGGACTACCTCATACTCATGATTTCAGAATATCGTTTTACTTATCCTACGTACTGTGTACATTTAAAGTACCGATCGCATATTTTTGTGCTATATCAATTCTTGATATAGGTTCGGGTGATCAGTCTCAACTCCGTCATTAGATTCGCTCTTGCCTCAGTTCAGCCCTCAGCTTTGGGTAAGTCCTTATCATCTAGGGACATCAATTTAGCCTTATGTTTTGTTTTTATGTCTTTTTAGTTTCAGACTTAGTAGAGCTAGTTGGGGTTTTTTCCCTTCAGCTCATCTTATAATTTGAAGTTGTTCATACAATCATGTATAGATATTCAACAGTTGGCTTGTCGTCTTAGTTTTGATGTTTTATGTTATCTTACACTTCTGCTTACTCTTATAATATGTTTATTCATCTTAGTGTATGCTTATATTTACGTTATGCATGTGTCATGAGTTAGCTTGGACATTCGTGGTTCTAGATCCCGTATAATGTCCGAGGTCTACGCTCGGTCATGACAAACTTAGTATCAGATCCTCAAGTTTAGGTGTGTCCTAGGGTGTCTGAAAGCCGCGTTAGTTAAAGTCTTTTCATGGGTGTAAAGCACATCACACTTATGAGGAAGAGGCTATGAGACGTTTTAGAAAAAAAATCCCTTCTTTCATGTTCTAAGTCGTGTAATAAAGTCCAACTCTCTTACTCTTCTAACTCATGCTATACGCGTTTGAAGAAAATGCCTCCCAAAAGAGCCAGCGGAAGAAGAAATAGCAACGGGAATCAGTCAGCCCACCAACTTCAATAAACCTCCTGAGTGGGTGAGATACTGATGCGGAGCTTGGGGCTGCCTTTAGAACGTTAGTACAGGCCATAACCACTCAGCTTAACCAACAAGCGACCGCACCTGCGAATTCTAATGGAGAGGAGGCAACTACTAGGGTTCGAGACTTCACTAAGAAGAGCCCGTCTAAGTTCCACGATTCGAAGGCAAAAGGGAAGTTTGAGAGAAGAGAAAGGGAGAATAAGAGAGCCAGAACTAGCAACTTTGAGTTTTCCTTGCGAAGTTCAGGTGGTGGGAATCACTCACAGCTCCAACAGGGGTCATTAGCTTCAGCACCTTCTTCAGCTTGTATTACACTTCCTGGATCCAGAGCGCAACAAAAGGGCAGAACATCAGACTCTATGATTTAGGGGAGCAGATCCAGGGAGCTTACATTTCCAACTTGAAAGAGATATGGAAGGAACCACCTAGGAAGGTGCATGGTGGATTCAGATGCTTGTTTCGGGTGTGGTAAGCTCAATCATAAACTCAGAGATTGCCCATCAGCCAAATGGGGTGACAGTAGTGGTCATGCCCCAACCACTACGTCAGCAGCCTCGCTAGGTCACCCTATTTGCAAGAACTGCGGAAAGAATCTCCCCCGGGAGTGTTTGATCGGCAAGGAGGGTTGTTACAGGTGTGGTCTAGTGGCATTTGACCCACAACGTCTGATTCTATACCTATATAAAATATGTCGTTTTGTAGTCTACCAAATCCTATCATTATTTCTTGTTGCACTATACCCCTTGGAAAATCAATATTGAAACCAGGAAAGTATGTAGTACCGGCAAGATCAAACTCATTATCAATGATTTATTGAATGATAAGACAACATTCAACTACAGCATACATGTCAAGAGTAGTTATAAATGTGATTACTGAAGATGTCAAGATTACGAAGAAATAAAGACAACGACTCATCATCATTAATAGGTATCTCACCGTACATCGATAACCCATTAGCCGTAAAATACATTGAATATCGACCAGTGATGATGACTACATTCTCAAGGTCAGTTATTAACATTTTGTTCTTGAATACGCGTTGCAAACGCTCATATTTGAGGGATAGTGGGAACCCTAGGCCCATCATAAGA
>JACEIK010000955.1:29935-47926 GCA_018107945.1 Datura stramonium | reverse complement strand
ATATAAATTAACTTTTACAAAAGTTTTAGCCATTTGAACTAAGATTACAAGATTAAAAAAAAATATTTGCAAACACAAGACAAATATCTAAACATGTATTTTCTATTTCAAATTCTACAACTCAATACAAATATATTCAAGATGTATTCCTTTTTTTCTAAATCAATAATACTTATAGATAATTTAACAAATATTAGTCGTGTAAAATGTAACGAGTAATCAATAAAATATAGTCAACAATGATATGACATGACGTCTGAATTATAAAAAAGGAAATGTGTCATGCGAACCACGACTAATGATATTTACATGACAAGTGACTGTTTCTCCAAAATCAAAAGAGCAGTTTCATGAGACTACAAAACACATGACCTAATATTCCTTTTAGGTTGTATAATGATACATGACTATATGAAAATTATGACACGTTCCTTCCAGCTCGTGTTTCTCCAAAATTAAAAGAGCAGTTTCACAAGACTACATAACATATGACATAATATTCCTTTTAGGTCGTATAATGATACATGACTATATGAAACTATGACACGTGTTCCTTCAAGCTCTTGGTGTGTCAGACGACCAAAATTAAAAAAAAAAATTCAAAAAGAATATTATGGGTCGTGCTTAGAACCACGACCAAGAAGGAGAAAACAAATTTAAATCATGATGGATCGAGATACTAATCATGACCAAAAAGGAATAAATGAAAAAAGAAATTCATTGGGGGCCATGATACTAACCACGACCAAGATGAGACTTTTAAATTCCATCTAAGTCGGACAAATTTTGAAGTTGGTCATTACATGCACCAGGCTTTACCTCTTTTGGTATATTATAAAAACAAATCATCATTTTGAAATATTTGAAGACATTTTTCACTGTTTTGATCTTGGACTCTCTTAAGAGGAAGCTACCACTCACACCTTCTTTCAACGGTCGAAAAGAATAAAAATTCTTACAAGAGAAAATGGAACACCCAGTGAGCATAAACATTTTTTAAAATTTCAATCTAAAAATATAAAGTGAAATACTATTACTTTCAAGAGCTTATTCAAGAAGATAAGAAAGAGGTAAAAGCGAGAAATAAAGAGGTGAAAATTAGGAGAAGGAACTGCAGTCAAGAAACTAATTATGAAGACAGTAACTGAGAGCTCAAGATAATTGCTCTACGAGATTGGGGCTTCATATATAAATAAGGTAAAGGTTGAATTAGCATCCGGGAAACAAAAAGAATTATATCATCAATATTACAGGGACAAATTGCCAACTACAAATGACAGACATCATCCTACTGCTCCATCAGAGTATACAACACAGCGACCATGAAGTAGACATACGTTTACCTGCCTTGGTGCTAGCAGTTCATTAACATCAGCATATATTGCCCCTATATCAACATTAACAAGAACTAAGGTCACATCCAAACTAAAGCTTGTCCAAAGCTGGAAACTTCACAACCCCTGTAACCAAAGAGAATAAACAGCCAGTTACTACCAACGAACTTGCAAAAGTAGGCAGTCCTTCAGCATTGTCTCTAATCATCACAATCATTTTCAACATAATACAAACTGGAAAACAAAATGATAATAATAGACAAAGGTTCAACACATGAGCTTACTTTGAAAATGGCAAGCAACGATATACTCCCTCTGTCCCAATTTATATGGCAACGTTTAACTTGACACGAAGTTTAAGAAAAAAAAAAACTTTTGAAATTTGTGGAGTAAAATAAATCTTAGATATTTATTTTGGAATTTGTGATGTAAAAATAAATCTTAGATACTTCTACAACTATAAATCATTTTATCAAGAGCAAAGGAAAATTTTAAAATTAAGTTGTTTCTAATTATTGAAAGGGGACATTCTTTTTGGGACAAGGGTAACATAAATTGGGACCGAGGGAGTAACTACTGTTTACTAACAAAATTAGTACAATTAAATTTATAGCAAGGTCAAGGACACGTGATATAAATTAAACCACAAATTCGAGTTTATAGAGATAAGTAATAACAGTTAAAGTGATTAATGAATAAAGTCTATGTAAAATAAGCTAAATATATCAAAAAATAAGGATTATCCGATGTTATCCTAATTAGATGTTTGAAGCTTCCGAGACCTCAACTGTCGGAAGCCAATAAAGCCAACGAGTCAACAGACGTAAAAAGAGTAGCTGAGAGCAGACAAGAGCAAGAAAGTAATAAAGTTGTATTTCACTATTCATCCAATGGTTTTTACAAGTAAAGAGAGTACCTATTTATAGTTATTTACTATAGTACTACGACTAATCAAATGACTCCGAATGGGCCCGGGCCCTAAAGTATATAGTGGTAATCATGACATTCGTACTATGTTGTTACAGATGCCAGCTATCAATTTGTCGTTATTAACAGGTCCCTTGTACGACCTTGCCTATGTGTCGCTGTCACTTTCACCATGCCTTCAGAGCCCTATCTGTTGTCCCCGAATCCGGAGTCTTAATCTTCTTTTCTAGCCTCCATCTCATCCATCCTGCACCAATATGATACGTGACATCCCTCGTCAATATCCCCACTTCCTTGAATAAGAGATCTAAGATACTTGAAACTTCCTCTCTTTTGGATGACCTAGGTATCAAGTCTCATTTCCATGCCAGTCTCAAGCATTCGTCACCTGAACTTGCACTTCAAGTGTTCCTGTCTTGGTCCTACTCAATTTGAACCCTTTAGACTCTAATGTTTGTCTCCAAACCTCTAGCTTAGCATTAACTCCATTGTCGAATCTCATCAATCAGAACTACACTATCTGCAAATAACATACACCATGGCAGCTCACCTTGAATTTGTCACATCAATACATCCATCATCAAGGCAAATAAAAATGTGCTAAGAGTTGATCCCTAATACAACCTCATCGCAATTGGGAAGTGCTCTGAGTCCCCTTCCACTGTCCTTACTCGAGTCTTGGCTCCATCATACATGTCCTTAATAGCCTTAATATACTCTACTGGTAAACCTCTAGCCTGTAGGCATCTCCATAGAACTTCCCTCATGACTTTGTTGTATGCCTTTTCCAGGTTGATAAACACCATGTGTAAGTCCAGTGTTTTGGACAGCGAAAGGCGACAAAAGGAAACAAGGGTCTACCTCGGCACAAAGCGAGGCGGCAGCAAGGCGCTTGCCTTTTTCAAGTAAGGTCCCAATTAATATCGAAAAATTAAAATATTTAATTGCATATATAAATAATCTAAGTCAATCGATACTATAATGAATCTCTTGTCCCTTCCTTTTCAGGAACGAGATGGATAGCAATAACATATTAGCAAATATTTCAATTCAAAAACTAAAAATAGATAGTACTAGTAGATACAAAAAAGACTACCTTTTTTAAAGAAAAAAATGGGCAGTGGCAGACGCAGACTCTATTTAGAACTGAGGGTGATTGTGAACTATGAATAGTTAATCTCTGTTTTTTTTCTTTTTAGAAAACAAGGTTAGAAGAAAAAAAAACAGAGATTAATTGTTAAGTGTTAACACTCAATTATTGAAGAACTGAAGAAGAAAGAAGAAAGTAGAAGAAGAAAAAAGAAGAACAGAAGAAGAAGAAGAAATATACCACGTACCTGGAGTTGGGAGAAGTGCTGGTCTGTGAACTTCACAGTGTGAAGTGCTATCTATCGTGCCAGAGTCGGACTCAAAGAAGAGGAGAAGTCGATCAATTCGCGAAGCCCAGACCCCAAACAGAGCCCCAGTGCAATTAAAACCCTAATTTTTCTTTAACTTTTAAAGACCATAAGCTTTTTAATAAAATAAAAAGGCGACACCATTGTCCTCCTTTCTCCCCTCCTCGCCTTGTCGCCTTTCTTGCCATTGTCGCGCCTTTTTGATTTTGCAGTGCCACGATGGTGCAAGGCGACACTGAGAGGCCCTCGCCACATCGCCAAAGGAGAGAGGCCCTCGCCTTTCGCAACACTGTGTAAGTCCCTCTTCCTTTACCTATACTGCTCCACCAATCTCCTCACAAGATGAATGACTTCTAAAGTTGAACGTTCCGGCATGAATCCGAACTGGTTCTTGGAGATAGATGCGCCCCTCCTCATCCTCACCTCTACCACCCTTTCCCAAATTTTCATAGTGTGGCTCAGCAACTTGATACTCCTATAGTTATTACAATTTTGAATGTTACTCTTGTTTTATACAACGGAATCATTGCACTCCACCTCCATTCTTCAAGCATTTTGGTAGTCTTAAAAATGACATTAAATAACACAATCAGTCACTCCAAACCCGACCTGCCTGCGCTCTTCCAAAATTCCACTAGGATCTCGTCTGGCCCTATTGCTCTTCCCCTGTGCCTTCTATTAATAGCATTTTTAACCTCCTCGGCATTTACACACCTATAATCCCCAAAATTGCGACGCCTCTCGAAGTGCTCCAAATCTCCTAGCATAATGTCTTTGTCCCCCCCTCTTCATTCAAGAGTTTAAGAAAGTACGGCTACCTTCTCCATCTAATGAGCGTCTCCTCCACCAATACTTTGATGTCCTCATTCCTTATGCACTTTACTTGGTTTAGGTCTCAAGCCCTCTTTTCTCGCACCTTGGCTAGCTTGTACAACTTCTTATCTCGGTCTTTGCCCTCTAATTCCACATACAAGCGTTCGAAAGCTTCTTTTTTCACCGTCGTAACCGCTAACTTAGCTTCCTTCTTCTCCATCTTATACCTCTCCCTATTCACCCACTTTCCCTACTCGTCCTTGCTCACTATCAACTTCGCATATGCCACCTTCTTCGCTTCCACTTTTCCTTGGACTTCTCTATTCCACCATCAATCTCCTCGATGCCCACCAAAATTACCCTCAAGACGCCAACAACCCTCTAGTTGTTTCCCTAATGCAACTAGTAGTTTTATCTAAAATCTATTCTCATCCCCAGTGCTATCCAAGCCCTCATTGCCATCAACTTCTCCCCCATCTCATGGCACTAGCCATAGCCAAGCTATCCCATTTGATCTTTGGTTGGTCATACACGACCCTCTTCCTTCTCTTCCCCTTGATTTCCAAATTCATCACCAAAAGCTAATGTTGGGTCATAAAATTCTCCTCAGAATAATCTTGCAATGTTTACAGAGACCTTTATCATCCTTCCTAAGAAGCAAGTAATCTATTTGAGTCTTAGCCACCATACTACGGAAGATCACGAGGTGCTTCTTCTTCTTCGGGTAACTTGAATTGGCTACCACCAACCCAAAAGCTTTAACGAAATTCAAAAGTGAAACTCCTCGTTCCTATCCCCGAACCAAAACTTCCATGCACCTTGTCATAACCTCTCGAAGTTAACCCAATATGCCCATTGAAATCTTCTTCTATGAAAACTTTCCGAGTGTGTGGTATACCTCTCACTATCTCGTCCAAATTCTCCCAAAAGCGCTTCTTGTCCTCCTC
Source organism: Datura stramonium (assembly GCA_018107945.1). Taxonomy (NCBI): domain Eukaryota; kingdom Viridiplantae; phylum Streptophyta; class Magnoliopsida; order Solanales; family Solanaceae; genus Datura; species Datura stramonium. Next base: position 42,508 of record JACEIK010000955.1, on the reverse strand, counting down.
ATCCATGCACTTGGTGTGTATGAACCAATAAACTCACTAAAAATAAAGGAATGAAATTTAGGAATGATAAATAAATAGCAATAAACAGGAAATAAGAGAAATTGTAGAGATCTTATTTATAGTTTGTAAAGAGAGAATATGTAGAAATTGAAACAAAATGAGGTTTGGCTTATTAACATTCTGAATTCTAGCTAAACAAGAAACAAATGGGGTTGTTTTTATAATAACAAAAAATTGGGGCAAAATTTGAAAAAAAATAACTGTCGGAAGGTGAAATGAAAAAAGTGAAAATAGGTTTTGAGGCGTTTTCCAAATTTCAAATTACAACTTGTAGTATTTGAATTTTATATGGCCAAACGGTGATTTTCAAATAAAGTGAAAAAGATTCCAGAACAAAGTGAATTATTTTCATGGCTAAACGGGGCCTAAATTGTTCCCTTTTTGTTTTTTCTTGCTTCTTGAATCTGTGTTTTAGAAGAAAAAAATGAAGAATAGAACACTGTTGAGGTGTGTGTAAAATGGATTCCCATTTTCTCTATTGCTTTCTTCTTCATTGGAATGCTAATGCTATTTTCTAACAGGTAAATAAGATAAGAATGCAGGTCGAGATTATGAATTATATTTGGACTTTTGGAGTTCAAAATTTTGAAAAGTTCAAATTTATTTTAATGGATCTGTTTGTTTGTTGAAGATTGTGGTATCCAACTGAATCCAACGGCAGCAAATTACTCAGCGTAGAAGGGACCAAGAACTTAAAGTTGTTTCTGAGGACTGTAATTTGAAAAAGAAGGGTACTTTTGATTTAAATCTAATTTGATTTCTGATTTTTTTATTCATGAGTTCGTGTTTTCTGTATATTTGACTTGATTATGGATTTTAGCTAATGTTAAGATAAATTTGTCTTGTTTACTTTGGTTCGAAGTCGATTCTGGAGTTTAGCTTTTGTTGAATTTAATCTTTCTAGTTTTCTGGAGTTCAATCTTTTAGGTTTTAAGCATTTGGTTGTTCAAGTAATAATAGTTGTTTTTGGAAGAAACTTAAAGTGCAGCCATGGAGGAAACCTAATTTGGGGAAGAAGACGACATATCAATGAAAAAACAGAAATATGGCCAAATAAGTAGCAATATCAGCAAAAATATAAATTGTTAAGCTTTGTTTTTGTTCCAGCTGGAATTCCATTAGAAGTAGGGGCAACTTTAGCAGCTTTGCTAACAGCAAGAGCTTTTGTTCGCGAAGTATAACAGAGGTTGAATGTAAACCATTTTGGAAAGTAGAGTGGTAAATTTGGCCCTTTCCCCTATATTATATACATATCAGTTGCAATTTAGCAGCTGTGATATGAAGAGTCCTGAATCCCAACCAAACCTCCTATCCAAATACCACAAAGTTGCATGAGGACTTTATGATGTCATCATAAACTGTGTTGCAGAGATCCTCATGGCAGTGGCCTTTCTTTCCGTTTTTTTTTTGGGGGTTCTAAGCAAAGGCCTTGTTTAATTTAAATCCACGAATACAAACAAAAGATTAGAATCAACAGAAATAGTTAAGACATACTTTCGACATGATAAGCTAAAATTAAATTTCACTATTGATACCTCAGTAGGGGATGAAATGAGCACGTCCCTATCGGAATTCATATGACCACTCAATCGCCTGCATTCATAGATGCACATAAGAAAAAAGATTCAAAAGTTAGCTATTCAAGGGCTCTTGGCATTGTGCAGAAAAATGTAGTTGTTTCCTCTTTTTTTCCCTTTTCCTATTCTTTGAGTGCAGGGAGGTGAGATTTGCCACAGTATGGAGTACCTTGGCTTCTCAGACTTCGTAAGATGTTTGGACATAATCGATGCCTGCAAATTAAGTGTCAAATTCTTCCAAAGATCAGTGATATTTTTCAAATAAAACAGACAACGATACTAAAGCTTGTCAATTAAATAAACTAGTCAATTTCTAGTCACTACGAAGTGAACATCCTTCATTTAATTGCAAGGAGTCTCAATTCAAGGAAATAAACTTTCTTGTCATAGCAATAGTATAACACCTCGTACCTCCGAGTTAAGGTCTAACCCGTGAAATACAATTAATCTGATTCAAACCATTAGAGTATGATCCTTCATGTGACATAAGGATTTATTTTGATGTATTAAGTCATTACATAAGTGTTGGAGTGCAAAGGAATTGAAAAGAACGAAATTGGAAATAACAGACAAAATCTGGTCTGTAAATGGAACTTACGGTCAGTAAATGGAACTTACGATCCGTATATGTAAACCTATGGCTGACCCTTGCAGTTACAGTCCAAACAATGTGACTTACATTCCGTAATACATGGTGACCGCCCGTTAGAGGTGCCACGGAGAAAATTCTGATCGGGTGCCATAAAAGTGACTTACGGACCGTAAAATGGACTTATGATGGGGGATATGAACTTCAACTCCTATAATTTTAAGTGTAGGGTTCATGTACGGTCGTAAACTGTATATTCAAGACAAGAACATGGTGACCGCAAGTTGGAGGCCCAAAGTTGAGCTACTGTTTATGAATGGTGTCCAGGTATGGACTTTATGGACCGTAAGTGAGGTTTACGGCCGTACTAGACACCATAAAAGGGAATCCTGGAAATTGACGGGTCCAAATACGGCCCAACCTACGTGCCATAATTTAAACCTACAATTGTACCCGGCGCCGCTAGTTGAACCTAGATTTTTGAAATTTTGTTTAGGATTTATGATATGACTGCGGACCTTATGTCAGATCTGTGGACCGTAAGTGGAGAGCCCAGGTCCGTCGTAAATGGTCTGACACCAGTAGTTATAAATTCGATCCTTGCGATTTTTCTTCCACTTATTCATGTCTCCGTCCTAGCTTGAGCACTCTCTCTTCTCCTGGTCTTCCCACTTCAAGGTAAGCCTATTCCATGAATCCCCAAGCGATTTTAACGATTATTTATGAATTCTAAGTAAGAATATTCATCCAAAATCTTAGGTTTCAAGGAAAAACCCATCATAAGGTTCAAGAACAAATTATTAGCTTTTTTCTCCAAAGTTTGAGTCTTCTTTCAATTAAATTAAAGCAATTAAGGTATGTAAGCTATCACGGTTATTGTTCTTCCCAATGCTACGCTTCTACGAAATTTTATTAATTCTCCTCCATGAGCCAACTAGGGTTAATTTTTAAGAAACTTGCTTCTATTCATATAGATTCACTACAAATGTCATGAACTCCTATAAAATCTCCTCTATGCCAAGATATGATTATATTTTATAAATTTTACGGTTTTTACATGAAAAACATGAAAAGTATAATTTTTCTTCAAATAAGAAAAGAAAGGATTCTTATGATGAATATGATATGAAAGAAATGGTTTATGCTTTTTTCTGCAAGAGAGAATTTTCTTATGACTTTCTGTGAAAGATGAATTTCGAGTCCAATGCTACAAGTTATCACGTAATAAAAAAGGGAGTAATATGACTAATCGAGAAGGCAATTCTGATCGACAAATGCCCGAAACTACATATGCCAATGTAGGTTAAGGATCATGTTGTTGGTTCAGGTGAATCCATTATGCGCCCCTAGCAAGGGCCTACTATAAATTTATGGTAGCATCATATTACGTGTGTCTCATACCCTGGTAAGGTATGAAATGGCTTAGCTGATCAGGTAGAGATTAGACTTCATGTGGTCCCATAGTGGTTTATGTCGGTTACAGTAAGTTAAGCTCTCAAAATGAACATAATGAATATGAAAGATGTTATATAAAGGTCAACCTACTAATTTTAAGACTAGATTTCTTTTCATGATATGATGTGGTTTCTTTGGTTTTCTTTTTTCCTTCGACTATGTTTCATGTTTCATTCAACCATTTTACATACAGTACAATTCTATATGTACTTATGTCCCTTTTGCCTGCAAACTTAGGTACTCAGACAAACGATCGAGCAGCATGTTAGGTTGGTGAGCTCCACTTACTTTTGGAGCAATGTCATTTATTTCAACTTTTCTAATTTTGCTTAGAGGTGATGTCGGCGACCTTATCCTGGTAAAATAATTTATTCAGTATATGTTAGAAGCTTCATAAATTTGACGAGTCCAGAATGTTCATCATGTAAACTTGGCAACTCTTTTGTTTTTGATAACCAAACTTGGCAACTCTTTTATTTTTGATAACCGAACTTGGTAACTCTTTATATATTGAGTATATCATATTTAACTTAATACAACTTATGAATGGAATATCTTCCCATAATGTTGAACAGTTCCATTTTATTCCACACGTCTCATTATAAGATTACTTTAGCTAATTCACTCGAGCAAGTTAAGGCATCGAGTGCTGGTCCTGCCTAGGCCTAGGGTCGGGGCGTGACAAATAGTCTATTAATTTTCAGGAATTTTACAATTTTCTTTGAACCACCTAAGGGATGTGGCGGGATGGATGCGATCCCTCCACACTAAAGGTCTAGGATCGAAACTCTTGGAATGAAGAAATCCTAGTAAGGAGAGCCTCCCGGACTTACACGACATGAATATGAATTATATTTTGCATCTTCTTTTTGACAACTTAATTCAACATCTCAAGCTTTCATAGTTAATTGTTCAAAATTCCACCCTTGAAATGGAGGAAAGAAAAGAAGACCACCCCCGACAACAATTTTACAAATTATGCCACAAAAAATATATCAACCGACTGTTGCATACTAAATTTAAATGACCTAACAATTAAAGGTTACGCCACAGATAAATTCTCCTTTTTCCCGTTTTACTTCAATGCAAATAAAATCTGGAAACAGAAGTTTCAAAAGAACCTTTTTTTGTTGGGTTTAACCATCTGGTATATCAAGTTGAATGCTAAATTTAAATGACCTAGCAATTATAGGTTGTTAGAGTGGGTTAAAGTCCCACATTGGTTGGGGAATGAACTGGTGATTTGCTTATATGGACTTTCTTTTTTTAATTTTACTACCTATTATTTCTCTTTATTATCCCCTCGGTCTTCCATTTAGGCTAAGGAATAATTAAATTTGAAGAATTCATAACCAGAGTTGAACTATATTAAAATATAGTAATAGAGTCAACAGAGCCGTGAAGAGAGAAGATTATGTTGCTCGATGGAAAGACAAGAAAAGATAAAGGGCTTCGAAAAAAGTAAATAAATAAAGTCAACTGGGAGCGAATCCACCATTTCTTGAATTCAATTTGGGTTTGCAGTTAAAATTTTCATCCAAAAAGTAATGCTAAAAGAACATTTCCATCTAATTTTTATGGCTATGTTAGCATATAGTAGCACCATTTCAGATAGCAAGAGCACTGATAATCTAGTGCCACCTTCATCGTATATTTAAAGATGAAATTTCAACACTATTAAGAATTTTAAGACTGTTAGGTCTGTACTAAGAGAATAGACATCAATATGTCTCCATTACAAACTAAGTAGGCGTTTGGACATGAACTTGAAATCACGATTTGAAATTATTGATTTAGCTAAAGGTTGATTTGAAGTTGAAATTGTGTTTAGTCATAAGTTTTGCAAGCAAAAATTTGAAATCAAATTGTACTTCTCCTCATAACCATGAAAAACCCACAATATGTAAAAAAATCTATGAAAACTTCCTGCAACTGTTGTACAATCTTACAAAATGAGCAAACTACCTAAATTAACGATTTACAAAGGATTCCTCATAGTAGCACCAGCTGATTTTTGGGTGTGTTTTATGGATGGGGGAAAGTGGGTTGACAAAGTAGGAGTTGGGTAATTACTTTTGTAATAAAGATAGTGTTTTTTTTTTTGCGAAATCTAAAATTATGGACCAAGTTTTAAATTTTAGAAAATTTGCAATCAATTTGAAGTTGAAATTCTACCTTTGACGTGAATTTGGTATTTGAAATCAGAATTTCAAGTTGAAGTTGTACTCAAAATGTGGAACAAACACATTTGAAATCATGATTTCAAATCGCATGTCCAAACAACACCTAGAAGGTACTCGAATCACAATGTAGCACACAACTTGCCTCAATTGTAGCACCATTTCGGATTAGCTAGAGCACTAATAATCCAGTGCCACCTCCATCGTATATTTAAAGATGAAACACTTCAGCACCATTAAGAATTTTAAGATTGCTAAGTTTGTAATAAGAGCATAGACATCAATCTGACTCCATTACAAATTAAAAAGCACTCAAATCAAAACGTAGCACACAACTTGCCTTTATTGACAACATAGGATTCAACAGTATGGTGGCAAAACAATAAGTTCCAAGTTCTAGACAGCTCAACAAGCAGTAATGAAGAGTTTTCAAATTCTCAAATTCTAATGTTACTCCTACCCATAATGGTATACAAAGAATACCTGCTCTTGGATTATGCTCCTGGCCTCGACAAGCTGAGCTTCTAGCTCAAGCTCTCTCTCTGTTGCTTCTGAGGTAACTTCTGCACCCTTCTGTGCATCTTGCAGTTGACCCATTCGTTCCTTCAAATTTCAGCAAAGATACACAGGAATTATTGTGTGTCCAGACAACACATGATCTTTGTCATCTGAACATAGATAGAAGTACAAAGCAAAATATCTCAATACATAATCACCTACTTTATTACCTTGATAGAAGCCATCTTGTTACGAAGACTTTCTTCAATTTGATCCCTAGCCATGTGGAGAGGCAGATCAAAAACATCCTGAAGGATTACAAACACTTGAGTCTCTTCATGTCATTAAAAGGTACGACATCCTATAAGAATAACCAATCCTATTTGTCTCTTTAGAAAATAAGCTATACCGTTCTACCACCCAATGGGGACTGCAAGTGATCTGTGTCTAGCCTCTCACTGATTGAAGCTGATTGTCTCGAAGACCCATTTGGGGCATTTAAGAACTCACGCATGTCAGCCTACAATAGGAAGGTCAATCACATTCTCAACAAAAGATTGCTTCAAAAGTTTGTATTACACGTGAAGAAAATTTGTGTAGTCATCCACTGATCAATATACACAAAGTTGTGTCTTGCAGCTGACTGCCATAGAAGACCCATTTGGGGCATTTCAGAACTCACTCATGTCAGCCTATACGAAGTTCAGTCACATTCTAAATAGAATTATAGTTGCAAAAGTATGTACCACACATGAAGAAAATTTTTATAGTCAATACACGAGGTCATGTGACAAACATATTTCTTCTGTACTGCCATGCTCGTGCAGTTTCCCTTCTGTTTTCTTTTTTCCCAAAAATTGACAGAATTAATCAATTAGGAGCAAGACAAGAATAATCGGAAGGAAAATGAATCCACATTTTAAGTGAACAAACAGTAAGTATGCAGTATAGACTGAAAACAACTTCAAACCGACTATAAATGGCACAGGCACTCATATGAAAACAGGAGGAATTCTATACTCCCTTTCTTTTCATTATTTGTTAATCTAATTATTTCTTTTATTCTTTGGGATAAGTTACAGTAAATATATCCAATAATAATTAAGAAAAAACAAAGAAGTACTAGAATCCCTTTGACGTGAGATAAACTCTCAGTTAAAGACAGGTGTAAACTTATCTATGACATTGAACTCTTAATATCATTGCTTGCAAAAAGTCACACATAATACTAACTCTAGTAGACACTCAATGCATAGTGGTTTATCTAAATAGTTGGTTTCACGATACAGATACTGTGAGGTTTTAAGAAAAACCACTAGCAGATGGTTTCATAGGATCATTGTGGACAATGTTGTAAAAACTGTACTCAACTTCCTTAAGCAGCATTTGTTGGTGAATGGTTTCATAGGATCATGCAAAGAAATTGTGTTCGTTTAAGTTTCCTCAAAGTTCTTACAAAAAGTCTTTTGGAGGAACAGTTTCTTAAAGAAGTGGTTTTACGGTGTTTCAATGAAAGTTCTTCCACTCATAAAACACAAAAAAATCTTGAAAACAACTATCAATTATCCAACACGTTTTTTATTTTTGGAGAAAACTCTTTCTCCAAAAAAAAATATCCAGAAGTTATCCAAACAGCTCCTAAACCATCTTTCACTGCACATTTTTTGGGATAAGTGTGTTTTATCTATCTTCCACGACTCTAAAGATCCATAGTATATCAAATTTTGAATATTTTAACACATGTACACAACATAATAACCATAAATCTCACAACACCAATTGCAGTTATCTAAGAGACTAGGGATTTGTCATGAAACAAGACTTCCCTCCCTCGCATCTGATCCCAGAAAGATATGGGCCATGCACCCTTATTCCCTCGACACTCGTGTAGTTATCTGACAAATAATTATGTTCCACATATGGACAACTTGCAACCGACTTCGGAGAGCACCTATATTTTGTTTTATCTAGCTTTTGGGCAAAACATGCAGAAAGTGCAAGATGCTTACAAAATTAATACTAGTTTGAGTATGATATATGAACAAACTCAGAACTAAGAGGCTATACTTGCTTGATATTTTTTCATTCTATTCTTGAACAAATTTAGAAGTATCGGGAAATAATCTTTTCATAAAAATTGCAAAGAATTTTGAAAAGATAATGTTAGATCAAAGTTTTTCACAAGAAAATTTTCAAACTTTTTTTTGGGTGGAAAGTGCCTGGAGGCACTTGTTGAACTGAAAAATCTTCTTCCACTCACCAAATGCTCAAAATTAGGAGGAAAATATAAAGAACTACAACTATTCAAACATGTTTTTCTTTTAGACGAACTTTACTCCCAAAAATGTTTTCCTAAAACTTCTCTCCAAAGATTGTCCAAACGGCATTAATTACTGAAACAAGATGCTAAATCTATACGCTGAATCATTGCTATGACTATTGAAGGTACCTGCATTGATCGCAATAATGCCCTCAAATCAGCATTTTCTGCAGCTAGTTCTTGATTTTTAGCTTCGTAGGCATCCACCTAATGGATAGAAAAGATGATAAGCTTAGCTAGGATACTAAAAGAGTTTAACCAGGTCCATCGACCACTTACAATCTTCTTGTAGAAGTCATTGTCAGCCTTCTTCCCATTCCATGTCCCACGTTGACGCCCTTCTTTCTGTAGAAACATATTAATGGAACTGTTACAGTTTGGAATAATAATGGTACATATATCACACCACAAAAAGTTGATGCTACCTGGAGTAAATTCATTATTTCCATGCCCGATCTGGATTCCTTCTTTTTCTCCATCATCACTTGATTTAGCCTCTCCTTGAAGTAGCAGAACTCATCCATAAATTTTAAAATTTAATAGGTTGGAGATGGAAAAAACATAGTTCTGCATATACAATGATAGTAAACAAAGATGAGAGGGATCTTACCTGCAACTTTATATACTCCTTTTCCTTTTTCTTCATTTCATATATCTGCTGAGTTCTGACTTGCTATTTCAACAATATAACTTCAGCATCAATGAGACCAGTCATGAAAAACTACTTCATTACAAGCAGTATAAATAAATAGTAGTCCACCTGATTGCCAAGAACCATCCTCTGAAACTCATCCCTTTCCTTCTGCAACTTATCAATTTGTGCCTTCAAAGCTGCAGTAGCTTTAGCTTCCTACACATAATTTTCTATAAGGTCAGCAACGCATACATCTAGACTCCTTGGTTTTAAGTAAAAGTAGGCTTCCAGACCTCTCTAGTAATTGTAGCTATCTCTCTATCTTTGGCTTGTAGTTGAGATTCCAGCCTCTCCACTTTGGCCTCTATTCTTGATATGTCCGATAACAGCCTTTCAGAAGAAGAAAATGTAACATTAATGGACATCTTGCTCAGTTAAGAAAACATCAAGATAGACAGAAAACCACAAGTAGACCAATTGCCAGTATAATTAAGACCCTGAGTTTGGCACTTTATTTTTCTTGTATTCAAGATAATCCAAACGAAATGATACAGAAAACCACAAGTAGACCAATTACCAGTATAATTAAGACCCTGGTTTGGCACTTTATCTTTCTTGCTTTCAAGATAATCCATATAAAATGATACATATGGTATACCACGGGAAAATGTTTATGCATATTTTCTAAAGGTCAGAAATCTTCCTAATAATAGGAAGTATCTTGGTCCAAGTCAAATTTGCTTATATGTCTGCCAATTGAATTAATCTTTTTATGCTCCCCTAGTTCATTATGAGAAGTCCAGGCAACGCTCAAAGTGTTCTACTTGAAGGCACAAACTCATTTTATCCAAGGCTGGAAAAGGAAAGAAACAACTTTTATCTTAATCGCAGAAGAAAAGCAATACAGCTCCTAAATCAAGGATAGTAGCATTCAAACAAAAAAAATTCAATTTGAAGAAACAAAATTTTTAAAGGTACCAAAGCCTTTTTACTGAGATAACACACAAAAGGTTGAGAACAACATAGGAAGTTGAGAAACCTAAAACTCAAAGTCACTAAGATGACACAAGAAAAACCAAATAGATATCAAAGGAATCTATAACTTAATATTTTCCAGTTCAATATTGGAACTTCTACAAACATTTACATCAATAACTGTAAACTACTTTAAAATTAATATCAATTTCTTAAAGGGCTTTCATTTTCCATTTAAACAAACATTTCAGAGAGACAACTTCTCTTATCTTTACTCGTAGACTAATCAAATCAAAGTTTAGAAATGTAATACCCATCCAATCAAAAGAAAACCTAAGCAAATACAACAAAGTTTGTCACTACAAGATCATCTTCACGAAGCCCAACAGAACTACTTCAGAAGTCTATAATACCGCTGTCTCTGCTCATTTGCAGACTCCCTGAATTCAATATCCCTCTGCCTCTGCTGTAATAGTGCATATACACAATTGCAAGTCCTTGCAATCGAAACCTACCAAATGAGAAATCAATCAGATACTATACACAGTTCAGTCAATATATGACATTTTCTATACATCTAATAATGTTGAGCATCATTCCACTAATAATATAATTTACACAACTTTGAAGAGTTTCTTGCAAAGCACTTCTTTCCTAAGAGTAAGTTGGTTTTGAATGAAAATAAGTTTCATCCAAACTTTCATTGGTCAATATTATGAATGGGAAACAATTCAAATGTCACACTTTTTCCAATCAAATTAACTGTTCAACTTCTATAATAATATTTTTTTCCACCAGAGCTATCATAATACACAAATTAATATTAGGATGATATCAAGTGGTATAACATCAAATGGGCCAAAGAGAGTACAAATTTATGTTAGAAATTGAAATCATTTGAATAATTTAGGATCAAGTTATTTGCACCTGCACCCACTCACAACCACTGCTTAAAACACAGTAAACCCCCAGAAAAGGAATATTTTGAAGCAGAAAATCTTTTACTTTTATCAGTAGGAATATTCAGCTTTCACTATATCGTAGTTTGAACAGTTACTTCACCTCTCTCACTCGAATTTCCCATCAACATGTCCAAAACCCTAACGCATGGTTAGTAATGGCTAGCACTTCAGTAAGCATAGCATCACCACCCCTCCCCCGGGCTCCCCACAGGTATACAGTAAATTTTCTGTGAAATACAATGAGAACAAAAAATAAATGGAAGAAATAAAAATAAAATAAGAAATGGCGTACTGGGTCATGGGCAAAGAGATCGAGGGAAGCAGGGAATCCGAAGGTGACTAGTGTTTGGTTGAGATACTTAGCACAGTGCTCCAAATTGTTGGTATCTGCAAAATTATATTCACTGCAACATATAAACCGCAACAACAGAAATCAGTACATCTTGTTGACTTACACTAACCACATTGAAACAGATCAGTGGAAATCAAAACCCTAATTTTAATAATTGAAAAGGAAAAGAACTGTTCTTCTCAATTACCTGATTCCCATGCCGCTAGGGGGAGTAGATGCACGCTGCAGAACAATTACAATGTAAGAAATAAAGTCGGTGCGTGTTTAACATACAAACACAAACTAGAATGAGAGAGAAGACAAAAGGTGGGATTAAAATACTCTGAGATCGAAATCATTGTCTGTAGGAGGCATGTTCCGGAGAGATTTTAGAAATGTCGATCCTTGAGAAAAATCTAAAGGGGATAGATCTGAATGTTGGCGAAATTTGAAATTGAAAATAGTGTTACTTTATTGTAAGTGTTTTTAGTACTAGTAGTAGTTAAATAGATTCATTTTCATTTAATCTCCCAGTCTCCCTCTCTAAGCGGACAGTAGTGGCACACCACACTCTCGAAATTGGGGAAGTACATTTGACACGACCGGCGGGTATGACGGGTCTGTAAGGTGAACTTTGCTCTGACTTGCAAGTCTATGCCATTTTGTTTTTATTTTTGGATGCCACAATCTTCTAAGTAAAAAGAAATTCTTGCTTTGACTTTATTTAAATTTAAACAATTGAATTTGAATCATTTCGTACATATATTGTAATACAAATATACATATATGAGGTCATATGTATACCTTTTAGTATTTTAGAAATAAAAAAGTTTCAGATAGTGAAGAAGAGAAGGATTTGGATGATAAATATTGTTTACTTGAAAACTTTTTTTTTTAAAGTGAACTATAAATTATATTGATATGAGGTAAGAAATAAGAAAAAGATATGATGTAAGAAATAAAAATGATATTTCATTTGAAATTATTATGAT
>JACEIK010000955.1:0-29893 GCA_018107945.1 Datura stramonium | reverse complement strand
CTAGTAAATTTTTAATCTATCATAAAATTCATAATGAAACTTTCAACCACTCTAAATATTGAAAAAATATTATTAATATCTCAAAAAAAATTATCGAAAAAACAATTCAAAAATGTTACTTTGTAAAGTAAAGTAGTAAGACACCCTTACTTAAAGACATTATTTATTATTCCTCTTAATTGACATTTGAATAGGCTTGAATTCATTTGTTCAACTTGTATCCGTTGATAAATAGCCTTGAAATAACTTTGTCATTTAAAAAGTTAGTCTTCAATGGTAACAAATTCTTTACTAGTCTTTAAAAGCCATTAGTCCTCTTTAAATTCTTTGACTTTGATACATCATTATTAAAAGATGATTTTCTTTGATCTATATATTCAAGCTCTCTCATTTGAAGGTGAGATAACAAATCAACAATAGAGAAAATACTTTCCTTTTTTTTTTTGGATTTTCTATTAAAATAATTTTTTATTAGTTTCTGTACTCCTAGTTTTATACTAGAAGAATTTATTGAATTTTGAGGGATACACTATTATCGATGAAATGTCCTAAAGAAGAGTGTCATTGACAGGTCTCGACCTATGAGAATTTTTGAATATTTTTTTCTAAGATTTTAAATAATATTAAGAATACACTATGTTTTTTTTGGAGAATATCAATTACAAAGAAGACTAAAATAATCGGTACGTATAAAAAAGTGGATATTCCTGAATTTTATGAAGATGGAATTATCATGTTTAAATTTGCGTTCAAAAGTCCTTGCAACTATAGAGAAGGAAATTTTTTTCATCTTTCTTATTATTTTATTTGATTCGATTCTTCAATTTCTGATTTGGCTCATAATTTTAATTTTTCTCAATGGCTTAACTTGATCCAGGTTTGAAGATGTGTCTAATTTTGACAAAAGAAAATATTGATAAATGTGATATGAAGTTGGCATACTTGTTATCGCTTTAATGTTGATATTTTCTAAAATTGTTGGTATGCCATGAATGATAACAACTACATTTACAAGTCAACAAACAGGTATGAGAAATTAACATGGTTATAAGCCTAAAATAATAATCAAACATCTAACGAAAAGAATTATTACTTTGTGTGCAAACTAAGTCATTATACCCCAAGATTCAGAGAAGCGATAATCCTCTATATAAAAAATTTGGCTACGGGATGATATAATTATTGCGATCATTTCTCAAATGAATTTTATGGCTAATGTGTGAGACTGGGTAATAGACTTGAGCTCTAGGCATATTTGAGCCAACAAAATTAATTTTATATCTTACAACCATATTGATGAAGGAGACGACTTTATTTATATTGGTGATCCAACAACTAGTCAAGTTCTTGAAAAAGGAAAAGAAAAAAATTCTTCTCCGGCTTACATCTGGAAAATAAATACTGACATTAACAAGGTGGTACATGTTCTTAATATCTGAACCAATTTAATTTTATGAAATTATTGGAGAAGTTGGGTGAAGATTTTATTTGAATTTGATAAGGTGTTAACAAAAGAACATTTTTATTAGCCATGAATATTGTAATNGATGATTTATGTGTGTTTTATATATTTATATATATTAAAATTAGGCATAGATGAGGTGATGTGACACCTCTCTATGACTCGCATTCCTATTTTTTTTTCCATTTTTTTGCATTTTTCATTTAATTCTTTTAAAAAATACAAAATTCATTATTATTAAAAAGAAAGATCAGTTAGTTGAGACTGGAGAGTCAAAAAATCACTATAAGAAGTTACAATCGTTACTAATCCAACGACTTAAGGAAGCAACCGTTATCTTTTGTTGAAAAATCCAAAAGCCTCATTAACTTAGTTGTTTTGATGATGCTTAAATGATGCTTCTAGCATCCATTCTTCTTCTTCTTATAGTCTGAATATGTTATACTCAATCTATTATATTGTTGACATATGTTTTATTATTCTCTCGTCTAACTTAAGATTTGACATATGATATCATTGTAGCTCTTCAAGATGCTATTATAAAGGTATTATTGATTTGGCTTATGATATGTTTCAAAGGCAAATATTTTTAATATTTTGTCAGGTAATTTAGCAAATATATGTTCCTTTTTTTTAAAACCCTGTATAATTTAAGCAATAAACTTGTACTTTTGAGATATGGCCAAGAATGCTTAATAACACAAGAAGAATATATTATGAGATATTCAAATTACTCAATGGTCATACGTTAAGATTTGAAGTCGAGCCAATTATAAAACAAAAATCGGCAAAGGTTATCACAAATTACTTTTAGAAATTCTTTGGAATTCGGGTCATATATCTCTAAGCTTTTCTCCCAATCTATAAAAAGTTAGGAGGCCTATTACCTATCCAATTAAAGATCTATGAGTCTAGCTTTTAACTCACTAAATTGTTCGTTGATATAACTTCATAATAGAGAGATATTAGTATTTTTGTGAGGCTGCACAAATAGGCACATGGAGGCGAGCCACATGTCAGCGGGAAATATCGATACGACTTGGGATGTATTTTCTCATACCAAAACTTTTCCCAAACTAATCCAAATCGTTTTTCTCCTATTCCTAGGTTCCAAGATTCTATATTAGTGAATTCCACCATCCAAATTCTCCCAAAATCAAGATAAAAGTTGGGGTTGTTACGAAGAGTGCATTTGTTTGTTTCATCGATTTTGGCTTCGATTACAAATTCTTCGAAGGGGGAGATTGTTGAGGAGGTTGTTTAGGACTTATTTTCTCTTGTATAATGTAAGGTAAGGGTTTCTAGTCCTTCCCCCATCGTTAATTCAATGGTTATACGCTATATATCAAAATGGCTACCGATATCAGAAATCTTTTCCATTTTCTTGATAGATGGACTGTTTTAGGTGACTTAAAAGCTATATAACGTTGCGTCTATGTGTTGTGGTTGATTTTTGAGAATTTTATAGAGGAAAGTCGAGCTATTAAATCACTCTCGAGGTATGTTAAGGCTAAACTCCTTTCGGCAAGTTTCCTTTGTTATATCGTTAATATGACTTGTTACCCACCGTAGTAGTGCTCATGACCATGCTATTTTGTTGTTTGTTATCTACTGGAAGTTGGATATATAAATTGGTATAATCTTTCTTTGTCGGAATTTTCCACATCCAGCTATAAACTTTCGTTAGAAACGGCATAAGAATTAGTATGTAAATTGTTATCGCTTAACTTGGCTAGTGATAACTTGTCTCCATACTGATGCCTTAAGGTTGTAGTTAGTTTTTTAGCTTTTTATTGTTGTTGTTGACAGCATAATAATTAGTTTGGCGTAGAAATAATTTGATTGTGATGCCTATAAACTACATAACTTGTCTACAGGTCTTTGGTGTATCTTGATGCCTATAGAGATAGAATATTAGTAGTTCTACCTTTGGGTTAGTGACTTCATGGTTGCCTGTTGAACTATGGCATTGAGCTTCAAGATGTTGCACCTATTTATTATGGATCTTATAGTTTGGTATGACTTGCAGATGATCATACAGGTCACTTAAAAACTACCTTACTTGCTGATAGATTAGTAGATTACTTGACACCTTCATTGGCTTTCTTGTCAGTTGATTAGTGATGGAGCGTGTGCCTACGAGTTATTCATGTTCAGGTACCCACTTATAGGTTTCTTAGGAGGGCTATTGACTAACATACCTCACCTATGGGGCTATACTTTGCTTATAAGAGTCATATTGAAGTTTACTCACTTATAGACTTTTTTTTATGCCTAAGTTGGCATTACTGATCCTCATAGAGCCTTGTGTGCTTGGGTTGCAGTAACAAGAGCCCAGAAGGCTCAAGATATATTTACAAGAACCTAGAAATCTTAAGATATAGACACAGGAGCAAAGCATGCTCTAATTACAGTTACAACTACAGCTTGCGTATGGGGCTACAGGGTTATTAATAGGGGTATATATATTGAGGTGTACCTACTAGGTCTTATGAGAGCTCAGGTAGGTTAGTTTTGTTGTTTGTACCTACCTGTCAGGCTTATGGGGGTCAGGTATGTTATTATTTGATGACTACCCATTTATCTTATTGTATAGCTTAATAAGATCTTTTTGGTTATCCTCTTACTCTTACAGTTGCTTACCTTTAGTTCTTAATATCGGTTGAATTTTCACTTATTCTTATTGTCTTACATGCTCAGTGCATTATTATTTATACTCGAGCCTGGGGACGCTGCACTCTTGCCTGCATATTCTGACAGACAGCAGAGACCTCCTCAGTAGCAGTTCAGGCTCAGCAGATTGGTCATCTACTTTCTTTCGGAGTTTCCATGCCTAAAGGTTCACTTATCTCTTTTCTATGGTCAAGTATTTACTCTTTAGAGGCTTGTAGACTAGGGGATTGTATAGAAGTATGTGGTTACCTACGTTGGCTTGTTGTTTTATATTGTTAGTTTGACGGCCTTAATGGCCTTTGCATATATATTTACTTTCACCTTTACCTAACTTAGACAACATGGTCTTGTTGGCCTATATAGAATATTATTATTATTGTGAACTGTTAGATCAACTGAATATCTACACAAGTGTTCGTAATGCGGATTTGTCGACTAAGGGCTTCTTTAAGATGAGATATATTTGATTGTTTTCTTGATTATATACTGTTGGTATGTATCAGAGGTGTATATGTCCATCCAGTTTAACTCAGGGTCTAGTGTGACATCAAGTGCCACTTATGCCTCCTAAAGTGAGGCATGACACATTTTTCCTGGCTGAGTTTCCATTCAATCTTTTTTTGACTTATAAGAAACTTATTCACATGATAAATGAGCTTTTGTATCTATATTATGTTCATTATTTCATGAAAAACTTGCAAAGATTGTCTGATATACCTTACAAGATTTTAATTTTTAGCGATCACTTCCTAACAAAGGATATAAATACGGTCATTATATGTATATCTTAGCAACCAAGTCTTTTTCGATCACTAAAATCAAATTTTAGGTTAACAATAGCAAAAGAATGATATCCAATTCATAAAAATCACAATTTTCAATCGTTAATCCTAATAATTAGGTAGGAGATTGAAAGCGCTACAATTGTCCCAAATTTATCCTCCTTCCAAATCAAAGGAACCGCTAAGATAGAGTAAATACCCTTTTAGGGTTTCAACTTTTTATTTAGTCTTCCTCTTATGTGTGCCTCAAAACTCTACCTATTGGCCTCCAACACCAATGGTGATAAAAGTTCTTTAGTCTTATAAATTTGATACTTTTCTTAGTATGTCATTCTTTGTTTTTTGTTGGGTTTATAATTTATTTAAGAAATTTTAAGGATATCGGTAGAGATTGTAATAGAAAGCATAGTAAGAGTTGAAATCTATCTAGGTTTTGTGAAATGAATTGTAAGATACTAATTATGATTTTTTAATGTCAAAGCTCACAAATAGCCTGACAAAATGCTCAAATTAAGTTATCCTTTATGTTAACTTGCTACTTCTGATTCCTTCTCCCAATTCATAAAATGCTTCAAAATCAAATTATAATTCCTTAATCACGTTTAGTGTTGAAATTTCATAGAAGTAAATATGTTATTGTGAAATACACTGTAACATTGTCATGAATAATGAGAGTATAATTTTTTTTTACCCAAAAATGTGGTTGCAACTTCCCCTTTCTTAATGGTAGGTCTCTTACGTTCAGTTTTGTTATTGAAAACTCAATTTTTTTTAGAACATGACTATTTGGATAATAAATGTGATTATATTTGGACAAACCTATTCAAAGACTACATTGGTATTTATATCACCTTTATCATATATACACTCATTTTTTTGTTCACCTCTGAAATTTGGGTACCCCTGCTTTCTAGAAGAGCAATAGTAATTTAGTGTTCTATGAAATTATTTTATTATAAATATAGCATATTTAGCAGGATAAAGTAATAAACCTCTAGTCGATCACTTTATTTTATAAGAGGAATCTCAATATTTATGAGGTTTTTCTTTTTCTTTGATGTTTTTATTTTAAACTTGATGTTCTCATATTTCCCTTATATAACATATAAATTATTGAGGTTGGTATCTAATATTATTAAACATGTAGATATTTATGAGCACTTCATTGCTAAAAATACAATATTTCTACTTGCAATTCAAAATGTAGTCAATAGCTTAATCTTCTCTTATTTCATCTCCTTCGTATAATAAAATTTTCTTTTTAGGCATAAGAATGAAAAATAAAAGTGAAAAGACATGCCTATTATAGTTTGGATTAGATATTGAGGATTATTGTACAAAATTGTTATACGAAGTGAAAAATATTTTTCATTCATTCTAAATTAGACTCAATATTCAAGTATTAGGTGTAACTTTTTTTTTTCACTCAATAATATATAGATAATATTCTCTGAAATTGACACCCTTAATTCAATCTTATTTTAGTTCTATTAGTATATAAATATTTTTTATTTTTTTAAAGTGGTATATTCTTACAAGTGAACTTAATTTTAGCACATAATTATTTTGATAAAATACCTCATAAGAATGTTGTGTGTTATCAAATTGTGAATTAGTTGAAGTGATTAATTTGTTAAAAAGATGAAGGGTTTGTGGTGTGTGCCTAATCATTATGTTATTGTTTTCACATATATTTAATAATTAAAATGTATATGTCAATGTATTGTAATGCTGGATAATTACATTTTTATTATATGAAAGTTGTTGGTGGTCGTCATGCCAGATTGTCGATCAAGGGATGTTGGGTCATTTTATGTTGTTTTTTCTTACTCTCACAATTCTCAGCTAGACTAAAAGCCCGACACTTGTGAATTTTTTTGACATATATGTGCTGAATAAGAAATCTTCAACTAATGGTGACAACAAAAGAGTTTTTTTTGTGTGTTTATACGTAATAATCTGTTTCTCTTCTTTCTTCACTCTATGTTCCACATTTTATGTTTACCTTCATTTTTCATCCCATTCCATTTTCTTTGTTGCTTTTTTCGTCAAGTCAAGTGATTGTTGAATTTGTTAAGCACTGTTGATGAGTTGGTAATTTACCAACTCATTAAACTTTTAAGCATGAGCTTTTGCTTTGTTTTCAACTCAATTAGGAAGGTTTTGTGTCTTTTCTCTTTGATTTTGCAGGTATTGAACTTAACAAAGAAAGCAAAGGAATTGAACAAAAAGAAAATTTGCTGGAAGTAGAAGACCTGCGTGCCACACTTTGGCACCTGCGAAATGCAAGTGTGTCATGACCCGAGTCTGCGCCTTGGATGCGACACGGTGCCTAGAACCAGGAATGGCTCCAAGCTAACCCATGACATAACATATCTCTAAAACGACTGAACTACTGTAAGATGATCTTAAGCAAATTTTGTTGTATCTAAAAAAATAACGAAATACTTTTAAAAGTACCGGAAGATCTGATAAGATACTGTAATTTCAAAAAACATTAAGAGCTATAGCTGAAACTAATATATTTTATCTGAAAACCTTCTAAGAGATCTAGTGAGTTGCTGGGAGAAGCCCCTAGCTAACTCTAAAATCTGAAAACTAAAACCATACTACTAAAATAGAAGAAATGTCCAGGCCCTCATGCAATAAGGACTCACCACTGGATATACTGCTATACAGAATCTGATGGAGACTAACAGATAACGTCCAAATTCACTCCTCGTAAAGAGAAAACGTAAACGGTCGTTGGCAAAATAAATATACCCAATGAGTGTCGGGGTTGAATCCCACAGGGAATAGTACTTAGATGGCATGAAAATTGTCTATCAAGTCAAACTAAGAAGCATCATTGTATTTAAAACAAACAAAAAAAAAATTAGGGGTCCAAAAATGTCATGACCCGAACATAGGTTTGGATCGAGATTCGGGACAAGAAACCCCGAGGGGATCCTAGTCGACCCATGTCATGAACATACATCTAATTCAATCATAGATAAGCATAAGATCATCATAAGTAACATAGCGGAAATTTGACAAAAGGTAACATCTGATTACATACATGAATCGAAAGCTGAAACACAAACTATGTCCGAAAAAGCCTCTAACACTGACGAGTTGATAGGACTAGATCCCAACTAACTCACTATAATCTGGAGACTGAAAATACGACATAAAACTGATAAGAAGGGCCCTTGCAAGATGAGGACTCACAAACTGAGGCTGAGGAAAGCTAACTCCTAGAATCTGACTAGCGCGGGACTGAACCTGGGTATCGGATCCTGTATCATGAAACGATACAACATAGAGTATGCGGTTAGTGCATGGACTGTATCGAGTATGCAAGGTAAGTAAAACGCTAAGTAAGTAAAATCATAAATCATGCATAATATAAAATATAATCAAGATAAGATTCTAAGAGTAGGACTTGCATGCTATTTTCTAAAATCATAATCGAAACATAATTGAATATCATAACTGAATCGAATGACCCAAAGCTGAAAACTGATAATCATAAGTAAAACTGAACGTTGGGTCAAACTTGCTGAAAACATAATATCATGACTGATGCACATGCATAACTAAAATCATAAGGAACAATGGGAGACTCGTCATATAACTGACATTACCACGATAGAGCTTACGTGGTCCCAACTATCATACTCAAGTGGGCAGAGCCGTCCAAAGCTTTGCCAAGGCTAAGGGCACTACCATGATATCGATATCAAGCTCAAGGTCCCTTGAGGGCAGGGAAAATCTCCAAAGGAGGTCCCAAATAATCTAATCATACCTACGTTAGCGCATAGTTTTGAGACATAGGGTTGACTGACCCTTATCCTAGTCGGTGCTAGACACTACTCCCAAAAACATGCATACACTCTCCATCTTTTTTCAATGAAGCTGATCATTGTCTAGTGGCGAAGCTAAATAATAACATACATGCATAATCTGAAATCATAACATGAGGAGCCTTTGCTCAATCCATACCACTAGCTGAAAATAATGGGAGTCTTAACTTCAAAACCATGTGGTAAGCTAATTCATGAAATCATATGACATATTTGATCATATGGGCTTGCCCAATACTTAAACATACTTGAAATCAATTTGATTCACTTTGAAAGTATGAACATAGATATGGTATTTCGAAATCACACTTTCTTCATAAACATCACATCATACTTGAACATATATCTCATAGATCTCAACTTTCATGAACATTCATGGATGGACATAATAGTTTAGAAAACTTGAAAACATAAGTTATAATTTAAAACATTATAAAATATGTCCATGAATCATAATTCATCATTTAAAATATGCTTATATCATACCCATGATTTAAAACTTAGGAATTCATGCATTAGGTAAAAATCCCATGGAATCATCAATTAGAACATTATGAATTGAGAGGGAATTAGACATGGGTGTGGACAATTGCACACATTCATATCCTTACATACCTGAAGGGGTCTGATTTTCATACTTCATTGATTGCCCAAAGAGAATTGAGGAAGAACTTTGAAGAACTAGCTTTGATCACCTCTCAAACTTCAAAACTTGCATGCATGAATTAGAATAGACTTGGAATGACTTAATCCTTCTTAAAACACTCTATTCTGACCTTAAAATGACGTAGTTTGGGCCTTAGAAACATAGGAATTATGGAAAAGCCCTTAATAAACTCGCAGGAAAAAACAGACTGTCAGGACCAACGAGGGACTGGACGGGTCGTTACTAGTGACCACGACTCGTGGTCGCTAGTCATTGCCTGCACTGCCGAAACTCTCCAGAGGGTCACCACCAGGGACACCACAAATCGTGGTGTACCTAACGACTCGTGGTGACCAGTCGTTAGGTGTACTGCCCAAAATCCTTGATCCACCAACCTTTCTTGACCACGGATGACTTAACGGGTTGTGGTGCTAACCATGACTCGTGGTCACCTCCCGTTGTCACTCTGAACATAAAATTTCAATCAAGTTCAAGCCTCTCCCCATGAGTCACTTAACGACTCGTGGGTTTCCTGACGGGTCACTGGATGACTCGTTCTGTAACTTGGTGCAAAAATTCCTATTTTCTCCGTTTCAACTCCCGGGTCTGATCTTAAGGCTTTCGGGTATAACAATATCTCCCCCTTGGGAACAATCGTCCTCAAATGTTGAAAATCATATCGAAAAGCAAAGAAATGCAATCATCATACTCAAATACTAAACATACATGCTGAAAACTGACTGAGTGACTGACTCTGAATGACCTACATGACTGAAGTGAATTCCCGAACCACACATACATCTATTTACATGAAAGAAACTAAGGTACATGAGCTGAACATGAAACTTAATAGAGTATTAAGGAGGAAACTGATACCTCAAGCTGAAAGTGAGACGGAAGGAAAAAAATGTGGGTATTTAGCCATCATATCCGCTTCGGCTTCCCACATAGCTCCCTCAACATGCTGATTCCTCCATAAAACCTTAACTGAAGCTATTTCCTTGTTTCTTAGCTTACGAACCTAACGATCCAGTATCTCTACCGGAACCTCTTCATAACTAAGGTTGTCCTTCATATCGACACTGTCCACAGGAACAACTAGAGCTGGATCCCTCAAACACTTCTTTAGGAACGATACATGGAAAACTGGATGGACTGAAGCTAATTCCGCGGGCAACTCCAATTCATATGCTACCTTGTCAACCCGTTATACAATTCCGTATGGGCCAACATAATGGGAATTGAGTTTCCCTTTATTTCTGAACCTCATCACTCCCTTCATGGGAGACACCTTTAGAAACACCCAATCATCGACTTCAAACTCAAGTTCTATCCTCCTCACATCCGCATAGGACTTTTGGCAACTCTGAGCTGTTTTCAACCAATCCCTTATAAGCTGAACTTTCTCCATAGCCTCATGGACTGAATATGGTCCTATCATCGCAGCTTCACTAACTTCAAACCAACCAATAGTCGACCTACATCTCCGCCCATAGAGAGCCTCAAACAAAGCCATCTGAATGCTGGAATGGTTGTTGTTGTTATACGCAAACTCAATGAGAGGCAATTGATCATCCCAACTACCCTTGAAGTCAATCACACATGCTCTAAACATTTCCTTGAGAGTCTGAATAGTCCGCTCCGCCTGACCATCTGTTTGGGGGTGAAATGATGTGCTAAGCTTGACCTAAGTATCAAGTCCATTTTAAAACAATCTCCAAACTGGAAGGTAAACTGAGTACCTCTATCTGATATGATGGACAATGGCACCCTATGCAACTGAACTATCTCCCAAATGTACAACTTAGCATAATCTTCGCTGAATCGGTAGTTTTGACCGGTAGAAAATGAGTTGCTTTGGTCAACCTGTCCACAACCACCCAAATGGAATCATACTATCAACGAGTGCGAGGCAGCCTTGTGATGAAGTCCATATTATTCTCCTCCCACTTCAAAGTAGGAATGTTGATGTCCTGAAGTACACCTCCTGGTCTTTGGTTCTCAACCTTCACTTGCTGACAATTCGGACACTTAGCCACAAATTCTGCAATATCCTTCTTCATGCCATTCCACCAATAGACTTCCCGTAGGTCACGATTACATCTTGGTGGCACCTGGATGTATAAAGTACCTGGAACCATGAGCCTCATGCAACATCCGATCTCTCAAATCATCAACATCAAGAATACACAATTGACCCTGATATTAGAGTACACCATCTCCCCATTTGGAGAATACCTCTACCTTCTGATTCTGAACGGCTTCCTTTAACTTCACCAAGATAGGATACTCATCTTGTCTGGCTTTTACATCAGTTACCAAGGATGATTCTGATCCGTTCTGAACAATAACACCACCACCAGTTGAGTCAACCAAACGAACTCCCAACCGTGCAAGCCGATGCACATCCTTCACCAGTTCCTTTTTCCCCTCATCCACATGAGACACACTCTCCATAGAAAGCTTACTAAGAGCGTCTGCTACCATATTAGCATTGCCCGGATGGTAAAGGACACTCATATCATAATCCTTGAGTAGCTCCAACCACCTTCTTTGACATAGATTTAAATCCTTCTAGGTAAAACACATATTATAGGCTTTTGTGGTCCGTAAACACACTACATGGACCCCGTATAAATAGTGTCTCCAAATCTTTAAGGCAAATACTGCCGCCGCCAATTCGAGATCATGAGTCGGATAATTCTTTTCATGAACCTTCAGCTGCCTAGAAGCATATGCTATAACCTTGCCATGCTGCATCAATACACAACCGCATGGGACGATCCTCGAAGCATCACAATATTCCACAGCCCATAGGTACCCTTGGGTAGGATTAACAAGTCTTGAGGTGAGTCAGTCTTCAACTCCTGGAAGCTCCTCTCTGAAAGCTCTCTAACCATTGGAACTTCACTTTCTTTTGAGTCATTTTGGTCAGTGTCATAATGGTTGAAAACCCTTCAACAAATCTCAATAATAACCCGTTAAGCCAGAAACTCCGATATCAGAAGGATTCAGGTTTAAGCCAATTCTTCATCGCTTCTATCTTTTGAGAGTCTACCTGACACCCTCACTTGACACCACATGACCCAAAAATGCCACTGAGTTCAACCAATACTCGCATTTACTAAATTTAGCATACAATTGATGATCCTTAAGAGTTTGTAGAACCACCCTCGAATGAGAGACATGCTCCTCCTCGCTCGGAGAGTATATAAGGATGTCATCTATGAACACAATTACGAACATGTCTAGATATGGCTTGAGAACCTGTTCATCAAATCCATAAAAGCTGTAGGAGCAATCATTTCCAAAGACATAACTACAAACTCTGTAATAACCATAAGATCCTAAAGGCTGTCTTAGGAGGTCACTCTCCAGAATCTTGGTGATAGTATACGGGTGAGGTCTATCTTCGAAAAGCCCTTAGCACCCTGAAGCTGGTCAAAGAAATCATCAATCCTAGGAAAGAGGATACCTGTTCTTGATGGTGACCTTGTTCAATTGTCGATAATCAAACTGCTCTGAGAGCAAGAACCATCCTTCTTACGGACAAAGAGAACTAGTGCACCTCTGAGGGATTTTCTAGGTCGATGAAACCCTTGTCTAAGATCTTTCAGTTTCTTCTTCAACTCCTTTATAACAGCTAGAGCCATTTTTTAAGGAGGTATAGATATAGGCTGCGTATCGAAAAAGAAGGAGTCAATACCAAAATCGATCTCCCCACTCGGGAGGAATTCCCAACAGATCATCACGGAAGATTTACGGATACTCACATACTATTGGGTAGGCTGGATAGTCGAGGTATCGGACATAGCATCCTTAACCCTAACTAGATGTTATGCAACCCTTGGAGATCATCTTTCGACCTTAAGGTAGGAAATGAAATGACCCCACGAACTGCGCCAGACTACCCTTCCACTCCTAAAAGTTGGATAACTAGAAAATCGAACTCTATTGCATGGATTCTACGATTAGTTGAGACATTGCATGCAAATATCCAATCCATGCCAAGGATAACATTAAAATCGGTCATGGATAACTCTACTAAAATCTTTGGTGACTTTTGAAGAAGCTGTGACGGGCAACTTCTATACACCCGCCTAGCGACAATTGAATCACCAAGCTGGAGTAGAGGGGTTTCGATAAGATTTTGGGGTTGTCTCCAAAACTACTAGCAACATAGGGCGTCACAAAAGACAAAGTATCCCTTGGATATAACAATGCATATACATCAAGATGGAATACTCGTAACATGCCAATGACTACAAGAGCCTCCTACTACGATGGGATACTAGGGCATAGAATCTATTTTGAGGTGATCACCACACTTTAGTGGATGCCCCTATTTGAGCTAGGCGTCTTGGTGAAATCTTGAGTGGAAGTTAGACCTCAGACCTATCATGACCTGTACGGGAAAATCCTAAGCGTAACTGTGGAACCCAGCACCCGAAGCCCGAGAATGCGTACATATATTGTTTGGCTTTGTGTGTCTCAAGCCACATACGCTGCACTCACGGAGGGGCTGGTCTCTACAGAATCTGCTACTCGATCTCAAGCCTTATCTTTCATCCCCTACGATCGCGCTTGGACTGGATGGCACACTCATATCTAAAGGATCTAGAAATTTGAAGATCTTTGGTGGGGTAGCGCGGTGCCCGTTAGGTCTCTGTTGGGAAGATCAGATGCTATCGATGCGGCCCTCTTAGCCTCTGTCTCTGCTCACTTACTGCATTGCCTCCATCGCAGGCGTACGGTACTATTCGAGGCAAAGTCAATATCCTAAGAAGCATCGCGGTTCGGCAATCACGACCAAGTAGTACGCTATCTCGTGTATAAACACACTCATACGGGCTCTGCGATCCGCCACCATCTCAAGTGCATACTTGGACAGGATGAGTGAACTCCCGAGCATACTCTTGAGCTGTCATCTTTCCTTGCTTAAGATTCACAAACTCAGCTACTTTCAGCTCCCTTATCTCATGAGTAGAGCGGAGTCACAGAAAGCGGCATGGAACTCATCCCGGCTAATAGGGCTACTCCATGCCTTTTATCCTTCCATTATTGAACTAAATGTGTGACCCCTTCAGGCGATATAGGGCCATGCGCGTACTCCTCCCCAGTCACCCCATAATCTGGGTGATCTTGAAAATCTCCTCAATGAACTCATGTGGATCTCGTCCATCTTGATCCAAGGAACTAGGGAGGGTTCATCCTCGAAAGTCTCTAACTTTTTCCGCTGTCGCATTCCCGTTACGAGGACATGCGCTATCGCTGCTGATTGACCTGGGAGGCCAAGGCACGGGCTAACATTTGAATGGCTACCACCTGAACTCACTTGAGGAAACCCAGCTGGAACATGCTCCTCATGGGGGCAGCAGGGCCTGGCAGTGCCCGTCTCAATCGCCAACCTCATGGCCATTTCCTTTCCCGTTTCTCCTTGTATTAACTCTGCGAAGGCATGATTACGCAAAAGTTAGAAGGATAGCGAGACATTTCACCGCATGAATTAGATCATGAAAGAAGGAACATTTCCTAAACATCTAATAGCCTCTTCGTCATAAGTGTGATTAAACTGCACTCATGAAAAGGAGCTACCACTTATGACGCTTTCGGACACGGGGAGGGCCCAGGTTCAAAACCCTAATGCTCGGAGTACCAAGTTTATCGCCAGTCTAAACATAGGCCCGGATCGAGACACGGGACAAGAAACCCCGGTATCTAAGTTGACCCATGGCATGAACATGCATCTAACTCATATCATAGATAGCGGGAAGATCATCATAAACAACATAGCGGAAATCTAACAATGTATTAACATCGATTACATACACGAATCAAAGAAAATTTGAAACACAAACTATGTCGAAAAGCCTCTAAAACTAATGAGTTGATGGGATAAGACCCCAACTAACTCACTATATTCTAGAGACTGAAAATACGATATAGCTGATAAGGGCCCTCGCAAGATGAGGACTCACCAGCGGTAGGAAAGCTAACTCCTGGAATCTGACTAGCATGGGACTAAACACGGGTATCGAGATCTGTATCATGAAATGATACAACATAGAGTATGTGGTTAATACGTGGAATGTACCGAGTATGCAAGGTAAGTAAAACCACTAAGTAAAATCATAAATCATGCATAATATAAAACATTAAAAAGATAAGAATCTGAGAATTGGGCTTGCATGCTATTTTCTAAAATCATGGTCTGAAATAGCCAAGACATCATATTTGAGATTGAATGACTCAAGGCGAAAATTGATTATCATAAGTAAAATTGAATATTGGTCATTTTCTTGAAAACATAATATCTTAGTGATGCACATGCATAACTGAAATCATGAGGAACAATGAGAGACTCGTCATATAACTGACATTACCACGATAGAGATTAGGTGGTCCCAACTTATGACACTCAAGTGGGTAGAGCCGTCCAAGCTTTGCCAAGGCTAGAGCGCTACCATGATATCGATATCATGCTCCAAGGCCCCCTTGAAGGAAAGAGAGAAAGCACCAAGGAGGTCCCAAATAATCTGATCATACCTACATTGGCGCATAGTTTTGAGGCATAGGGTTATTGGCCTTAGCCTCTCGGTGCTAGACACTACTCCCAAAAATATGGATATGCTCTCCATACATTTTTAATGGCGACCATCGTCTAGTGACGAAGCTGAATAATAACATACATGCATAATTTGAAATCCTAACATGAGGAGGCTTGGCTCAATCCTTACCACAAGTTGAAAATATAATGGGAGTGCTTGACTCCAAAACCATGTGGTAAGCTAATTCATGAAATCATAAGGCATACTCGATCCATAAGGCTTGCCCAATATAACGTACTTGAAATCAACTTGATTCACTTTGGAAACATGAACATAAAAATGGGTGTTTTGAAATTATACTTTCTTCTTAAACATCACATCATACTTGCACATATATCTCATAGATCTTAACTTTCATGAACATTCAGGGATGGGCATCATAGTTTAGAAAACTTGAAAATATAATTTACCAATTATAACATTGTAAAATCTGCCCATGATTCATAATTCATCATTTAAACAAATCTTAGATCATACCCATAATTTAAAACTTAGGAATTCATGCATTGGATAAAAATCCCATGGAATCATCAATTAGTACATCAAGAATTGAGAGGGAATTGGGCATGAGTATGGAAAATTTCTCCCATTCATTGCCTTACATATTTG
The DNA here is from genome assembly GCA_018107945.1 of Datura stramonium. Taxonomy (NCBI): domain Eukaryota; kingdom Viridiplantae; phylum Streptophyta; class Magnoliopsida; order Solanales; family Solanaceae; genus Datura; species Datura stramonium. The sequence continues at coordinate 13,268 of JACEIK010000955.1, read as the reverse complement.
AAGGGATCTGGTTTTCACAATTCCTTGATTGCCCAAAGGGAAATTAAGGAAGAACTTTGAAGAACGAGCCTTGATGCCTCTCAAACTTTTGAACTTGCATGCATGAATTAGGATAAGCTTAGTGTCACGCCCCCGCCACGGGGAGGCATGGCACTGGTGCCCTACTAGGACCTGGACTGCTAGACTAGCTGAGCTCGAGCACTTCTGGTGCTAGGCTAGCTCTAACTCTGAATTCATAAAAATGACGGGCTATATAAAGGCTTTAAATACAGCCTCCGGCCGTACAGGCCTATAGCCACACAGCAGGAATATAACTGACTAACGAGCAAACCAGACATGAAGGAACCTATGCGGGCCGACAAGGCCACCAAGCTGTCTAGTTATATCTGAGACATGAAACAAGTATCAAACTACTATGTGACCGACAAGGTCACCACTGTGAGTGCAGGCCCACCCGACCCGATACAACTAACCACGGGAATATATATATAATCTACAAGCCTGCGAGAATAAGAAAATGGTCGGGATAGGGCCCACAGGCCTGCCCTCCTGAACAATAAAAAGTACACCTCTGTCTTTCCAGCTCCGGATGAAAGGAGCTGAAGGCTCTGTCTTATTCCACATGACACAGACTATGAGGGTCTGCTCCTCGTCTAGGTGCCTACGGGCAAGTAATGCATCGCTCCAAACAAGCGTCTGTTTAGTGCGAGGTATGCAAACAACAGCGAAATAATAACAGCAAGTAGTATAACTGATAGAACTGAAGTAGAAAGAAATATACTATAACTGGTGATGAGTTCAAGATTGTCCTCAACTATCTTTGAAAAGGAGTAGGAGTCGTACTTGGTAACATGGCATTCTACTATATCTATTTATAACTAACATAACATGGCATAATATAGGATAACATAGCAAACATAGCACACATAGACCTTACCTATCCCCCATAGGCAGAAAGGTACAGCAACACACAATCATGCCCCTACCGGTCATCCATCTCCCTAGTAACTATAAGCATCACGCGGTCCCTTAGTATGCATGGCCGTGACTACATTCTGCTGTGCAGTGCAGGAGGACTCCTGAAATCAACACCGGGCGTACAGGCTCGACAAGGGTGTAAAGCCGACAAGGCAAAATATGGAAGCGGCATCCCATCTTTGTCCCCTAAGGGACGGCATGCCACTCTCAGATAGACGTATCCTCGCCCTCGGACGAGTCGATACAACTATTAACCTTGGGGGCGTGGCTGGATGTGCGATAATCCAGCCCAAAACAATACAGTTAAGTCTCAACTGATAATACTAACCGCATACAATACATGCTGAAACCAATGATAATGTGTGTATATATAATACATCTTTGAAGCCGATAATGGTATATATATAATTTACGTCATCTTGCATCTTGTGAATCTAATCTTGAAACAAGATATAATATTTCTGCTGAGAATCATGCTGTATAACTAAGTTTCATGGTAACGTGATTTACTATTTCTAACATGCTTTCTAAAATTCATATTAAGCTACTATTCTATTTTGAAATGCTTTACGGGAACTTATATTGCTTTACTAAGTTTCGAATTTTGAACACGATAATATCTTGTGGCGTACTTTACTAAATTACATGTGGGCATGCTGTACTATTTCTGAAACTTTCTACTAGAATTAATACCAGTTTGATATACTGGAACTACTAACTTGCCGAAAGAAATAGCCTTAACACCTCAATTGTCGACTTTTTGACCAATTGGCGTAGCTCGGCCAATATTTAGCTATTTCTCCCAACTGTATTCATATTAATGAAGGAATAGAATTAGTTCTATCAATATATAGAAAGAGAACCATACTTGGTGTATACCTACTGCCTATTCTTCCACTTATCAGAAGAATGGCCAGCTTCGCTATTTCTCGGAGGTCAAGAAGAGAGAAATACTTACTTTAGTGTTGGGAGCGATTAACACTAGTTTGGAGTAGTTTCAATTACTTTGACTCAGTGGTCACTTGTCGCCGGACGATTCTCGTGAAACTAACTCTGCAGGAATATTCCCTGCAGCTTTATACTTCGGTATCCGAAGTTAATTTGAATTTGGACCGCGTTTGGTGCAATGGGTTTCTACCTCAAACCCTTGTCCCTTTTACGTTACATTCGCTCCTCTTAGAAAATAAATGAAATTAAGCAGAAGTGGGGGCTTTATATACTTTGGCCCGGACAGCCACTCCGTGGCACGTTGGCCCATCATGGAGGGGGACAGCCCTCCGTGGCACGTTGCCATCGCGGAGAGTGCCCGGCCTCCCTCTTGTGGCCTTCAACGTGGCGCTTGTCGGTCTTCCCAGGGCCTTTTTATAGCATATGGCACTCTGTATCTTAACCAGCATGCGAATAGGCCATCTAAATATCAATAATTTACAGGGTGTAACATCCTCCCCCTTAAGAACATTAGTATGAATGTAAACTTCTCGCGGAAGGACCTTGCTTTTTCAGCCAAAGGTGCCATTTACGGCTCAATCTCGGCTTATTACAGAAAATTTTGGCGAGTTTCCCTGTAATATGAACTATCTCAAAAACTGAAGCTCGGAAAAGTCTAATACCGATTACTCCACACAACACTATAACATTCATTTCAAACTAAACTGATGTTAACATCTCGCTTATACACATAAAATATAAAGCAGCATTAATAACAACATACCTCAGTGACTAAAGTCACGAAATAATGAGGATATCTGGTTTCATATCTTCATCTACTTCCCAAGTCATTTCCTCTCGGTTTTACGTTACGCCATAATACTTTGACCGAAGCCACATCTTTAGTTCTCAATCTCACAGTCCAATAGTCTAGTATGGCTCTTTGAGTGTCTTCATGTTCCTTGACTCTTCGGTAACTTTGAACATCTTAGGCGGAATAGTGGAGGGATCTCCTATGCATTTCTCGGCATTGATACGTGGAAAAATGGGTGGACAGATTCTAGTCTGGAGGTACAAGTTTAACTCATATACCCTTGGCCTATTCTTTGGCGAATTTGATAAGTCCCAACGAACCTCGGACTAAGCTTGCAACTCGCTATGAATCTCATCACACCTTTTGTAGGTGAAACTTTCAATAATAATATCCAGTCATTCACGTTAAATTCCAAGTTCTGCGCCGCCATGGCCATGCGATTTCTGGCGGCTCTGAAGCGATCATTAAGCGTTTACGATAAGCTTTACTTTTCTTCAGTGATGAATAAAATTTGGCCCAATCAATGCTGGATTATCACTGCCTCAAACCAACCGGTGGGGACTGCACTTCTGCCCATACAATGCTTAAATGGTGACATATTGAATTATTGAATGGTAACTGTTATTATAGGCGAACTCAATGAGCGGTAGATGTCCTTCCCAACTACCTCCAAAATCCAACACACATGCTCGCAACATATCTCGGCGTTTGAATGGTGCGTTCTACTGCCCATCTGTCAGGATGGCTATGCTCGAGGTTAACCTGCGTCCCAAGCCTCTACGAAATGATTGCCTGAATTTGTTTAATATTTGTGCCCTATGTCGAATGATTGATAATGTTACCATGCAACCTAACTATTTCATTAATATACATTTCGGCATAATCCTGCGTGATGAGGTAGCTCTTGCGACGAAAGTGGCTGGGATTTGTCGGCCTATCAGCTATCACCCCGGTTGGAGTCATATCGATGCTAGTGCGGGTAATCTGCTACAGATCCATATTTCTTGCTTCCACTTCCATAGAGGAACAACTATATCTTGAGTCGATCCACCTGGTTTTGGTGTTCCGCTTTTACTGTGGCCGGTTGGAACCTTTGAGCTACAAATTCTACTATCGCCTTCTTTATTCCGGCCACGGTAAATTCCTTTTATATCATGGCACATGTTCGTCAAACACAGGTGGAGAGAATAACGGGCATGTCTTTTCGCCCATGTCTGTGGCGAAGCCACCCAGCGTCTGGAACACAAAGGAGATCTTTATATATACACCTCCGTCCTCGGTTATCTAAATCTGTCATCTCCCGTGGGAACTCTATTTCTAAGTTGAACCGAGGCTAGGATCTTCATCTTGCCGTTCCTTTACTTTCACAACTAAGACGACACTTGTGGTATTTTGGATTACCGCTCACATTTCCCCTTTTTCACCACTTCATGACAGCTGGGGGCGGCTGGGCGATGAAACTCTCAGCCAATTCCACATTTGCTCGGGTGCATAGAGTATGCTTCTTTCCCCACCAGTTCACGGGCGAGGGCGTACGCTGCTATGTTGGCCCTTCTTGGGTGATGCTGAGGAATATTCACGTCATTGTCTTTCAACAGCTCTAACCGGCGACAACATCGCAAATTCAACTCTGGAAGATACGTCTCATGCCTGATCCACTTAAATTTTTGCGCATACGTATCGGTTTAGTCGAGAGAGGTCTTGCTAAGGTGGAAAAATCCTTCCACAAATCTTACGTAGTACCCGTAACTTGAGCTGTGTACCTCGGTCGGAGTGGTGGTTACGCCATGTTTTCACTACTTATTTTAATTGTATCTACTTGTGTACCGGCCTCGACACGTGTGATCCAAGGCTGCGGGTCGGCCCAGAATTCACATTTAGAAGTTGGCATGTAGCGTGATCATCTTTGGTTTTATTATACGGAAAAGCGACAAGTAATCTATTTGTATAGCTAGGCTTATCTGGCTATGCAGACACACATGCTAATGCTACCATTAGCTGGAATAATGCGTATGATCATGTGTACACCATGTGCATATCGATCGAGAGGATCACGATAGTGATCATGATCTCTAATAATCATTGAATAAGCTGAATAAGGCGGATCGTAAGGGTGAATGACCCCGAGGAATGCGGAAAGTAATCTAACTATGCTCTAAATGTCCTACTCGGGCATACGGCTCATGCATACTTGCGTAGTTGTGGACTAACTTCTTTGTTATTCCTAATTGGACATTGTACAGAAGTGGGCTTAGTTAGACTTACCCTCGGCGACCGATCTACGGATCTTCACACCCAGGGAACCTACGAATTTCCTTGTCTTAGTAGACATTGTGCTAGTAAGTACTACCAATTCTTATGCCTTGTTCATATCCAATCAGATCTATACTGCCGTTAGAAAGTCTTGGTCTTATGAGCAATTACGTAAAGATTGGCCTTCTCCTAGGACTCTGTATTTGAATATCTTCGAGAAGCAGAATTTGGGGTGCCGATCAGTCCGCGACTCTTGATGTGGACCCCTTCTTGGGGTACTTGCAGTTTTTTCCGAGATGGGAGGCGGCGACTTGCGAGGTGTCACACATGATAGCGCTAAGTTGATAAAGTGCAGGCTCTCTACAAGGCTTGAAAAATGATGTACGACCACCTAACATAATGAAGAATTCTAGTGTTGCTAACCTGTTGGAGTATGCTTATTCGGTCTCTATTTCTGGATTACAGCACATGCGATAATGATTCTTGGTCTTTAGGATGCTTCCCTACTAATGAAGGCACCGGTACGGTGCGTTAGACCATCTAAGCGTAGCGTATCACCTAACCACTAGTCGGGCTACTAACTCTTGTGAGCTTCTAAAGTCTAGATCCTGCCCCCTTTTTGGCGAGGTCTATGATTTGTCTGTATATACTTCCTGCTTGACTAACCGGAGAATGCGCAGGAAGTTTGCAACCCCTGATAGCGACTACTCACGGCATATCTAATATCTGTATATATATATATATATATATATATATATATATATATATATATATCATAAACTATACAATCCATCTTGAATTTTGTAGTAATACGTAATCTCGTGCTTTCTTGATTTAATCGCACATGATATATTGCTTCTACGGTTTAATGATATCTCTTTGTCCTCCCATACCATTTCATTGGATTTTCGTACCATTAAAACAACACACACATACTTTAGCTATGATATGCTATTTGAAATTTCGCCTCTCTTACAATGTGGGGTCAACATCGAACCATATGGCATACTTGGATTTATATTAAGGCGGGTGGTATGCATTGGACCTTGTATCTGGGCCACACTAGATTAGAGTCTGCGATTACGCACCCTCTTGCATGCTTCTCCTTAGGCGGGCCGTACCGCAACATTCCTAAACTACAATCTTCTGCACCCTCTTACCTTCTCCTTAGGACGTACTCCAACATTCTAAACTACAATCTTACTGTCTCTTAGGTATTAGTCCGAGGTTTAGTCCTTAATACCACGATGTTCTATCAATGCGGAGGTATTCGATTTCCCCTCAAAATGGTATTCATATATTACCCTCATCTTCCTTAAAGCGAGCTCACGGGGTTCAAGGTACCTTCCTTACATTGTCGATAAGATTGCAGTCAGTTTCAACCTATACTTCTTCTGACTTCCAGAGTCGGACCATCTTATTCATATAATCTCTCTTGTCTTTCGATATCACAACTAAGATTATAACTATTATCTTTGAGACATACCGTCGTTAGCATGCTATGGCGGATTGACTTGCCTTTCGACTTGAACTTGACTATTCTTTGAAGTCCATCGCATGGATCTCCTACGCCCACTTCGGAGTTGGCTTGTAGTCTTACTTGCTCTTGACTTATTACGGTGAGGTACGCACAACTTACGTAATCGCCAAGGCTCCTTACTGGCCTACAACACTTTCTGGAATCAATTAATCCGTCTTCACTTACTGCTTACTTTGGGCAACATCGCCTCCATCTTTATGCCCTTTGCTATACTAGAATCAAAACCAAGAGGTGCCGAATAATCTTTTCTTACGCAACAAAACGAAGACATGGAGCGTACCACACACATACGAATGGTGGAGGTGGGGATCCTGCATTTCCCTCTCTTTCTCACATCTCTCTGTTAATCTAATATTATCTATCATCTTGATCAAGATCCGGACCTTATCTAACAAATAAATCCAACTCGTATGTACGCTATGCTTCTAACTTCCTACTCTGAAGTTATAGAAATATCTTTTGGGGATGAGTAGATGGGGTATCATATTGGGGAGGTCCTCATACCTCCCTCCTGCTGCTGTAGTTACCTTACAACTGGCTGGTGCCCTCTTATGCTGCTATGTCAATCTTACTGGCTGTGATAGGGTGTCGCTGATCGACTTTTATTTGTAAACAAGAGTATGATAAGTTTTTAGGGCTCAACCCTATCTTGTACCGCTCTAGCACGGCGGGAATAAAGAAGAAGGAGTAACCATCTATCATGCCTTGCCGGCCTCCCTGTCTATAGTATGTGGTGGTACATCCATAGACAAGACTCTACCAAGCACGGACTTGAGACTCTGGGGATACGACTGCTCACATTACCAAGTTTGTCATGCCCCACAGGGAAGGCATAGGCGGCACTGGTGCCACTACTAGGACACAATTCTTGGAGTAGCTGAGCCCGAGCACTTCTGGTGCTAGGTTGGCTCCTAACTCTGAATTCATAAAATTGAGGGGCTATATAGTTGTAAATACAGCCTCCGACCGACAAGGCCTGCCTTTGTAGGAATATAACGGCTAACGAGAACAAGCCCAGACATGAAGGAACCTATGCGGGCGACAAAGCCCACAAACATCTAGTTATATCGAGACATGAAAACAAGTATCAAACTACTATGTGACCGACAAGGTCACCACTACCAACTGAATAAGGCCCACACGGCCGATATAGCTAACCATAGGGAATATATATATTGTCACATAAATACGAGAATAAGAAGATGGTCGGAGACGGGGCCCGACCTACCATCTTGAACAATAAAAAGTACACCTCTTGTCTTTGTTTCAGGATGAAAGGAGCTGAAGGCTCTGTATCGCTGACTGGAACTTCACGAGGTCTGATCCTCGTCTAGGAGTGTACCTGGGGCAAGTAATCTGGCGCCCAAACGGGCGTCGATGCCGCGAGTGCCCGAGTATGCAGAAAGCAACAGCTGGAAATAACTAACAACAAGTAGTATAAGCTGATAGGCGAAGTAGAAAGAAATAGACTATAACTGACTGAAAGTATGAGTTCAAGACTGTCCTCAACAGTGCTGAAAAGGAGTAGAGGTAGAGTACCCGGTAACGTGGCATTCTACTTTATATCTATTTATAACTAACATGACATGGCATAGTATAACATAACATAGCATAACATAGCACACATAAACCTTACATGTCTCCCATAAGCCCAGAGGTACAACCAATCGCAATCTAGCCTTTCTCGGTCATCCCATCTCCCTAGTAACTATAAGCATCACCGGTCCTTAGTATGCACTTTGGCCACAGCCCGAGCTCCACGACTATAATTGTGCAGAGTCACGGAGGACTCCTGAGTAACACCAAAGCTACCGCTCTTTAGGGGGTGTATAAAAGCCGACCAAGGCAAAATATGGAAACTTGGCATCATCTTGAGTCCCTAGGAATGACATTCCCTTTCAGAAGTAAGTGACGTATCCTTGCCCTCTGGCAGGCAGTCGATACAACTATTAACCTTGTTAATGGATGCTAGATAATCCGGCCAAAATAATGTGATTAAGTCTCTAGCTGGTAATACTAACTTCATACGATACATGCTGAAACCAATAATAGTAATGTGTATATATATAATACATGCTGAAACCGATAATGGTATATATATAATTTACGTCATATTGTCACTGAATCTGTCTTGAAACAAGATATAATATTTCTCTTGCAGAATCATCTTTGTATAACTAAGTTTCATGGTAACGTGATTTACTGGCTTTCTAACATGCTTTCTAAGAATTCATGTTAGCTACTATTTTATTTCTTAACTACTTTACGGGAACTTATATTGCTAAGTTTCCATTGCACACGATAATATACTGACGTACTTTGCTAAATTACATATTGGGCATCTTTATCTTACATTTACGAAAATTTCTGCTAGAATTAATACCGGTTTGATATCTTTGAGACTACTAACTTGCAGAAAGAGCAACTGCACACACCTCGGTATCGACTTTCTGACCAACTGGCACAAGCTCGGCCAATATTTTGCTATTTCTCCCAACTGTATTCATATTAATGAAGGAATACGTGAATTCTCAATATATAGAAAGAGAACCATACTTGGTGTATACCTCTTTACCTATTCTTCAACTTATCGAAGAACGACCGAAACTCGCTATTTCTCGGAGGTCCGGAAAGGAGAAATACTTACTTTAGTGCTGGGAGTGTATTATCACTAGTTTGGAGTAGTTTCAATTACTTTGACTCGGCGGGTCGCCGCTTCGCCGGACGATTCTCGTGAAACTAACTCCGCAGGAATGTTCTCTGCAGCTTTATACTTCGTGGTCACCAGTCTTCACCTGCACTGCCGAAACTCTCCTGAGGGTCACCACGAGGGACACCATGAATCGTGGTATACCCAACGACTCGTGGTGACCAGCCGTTAGATGCACTGCCTAAAATCCTTGATCCACCAACCTCTCTTGTCCACAAATGACTTAACGGGTCATGGTGCTGACCATGACTCGTGGTCACCTCCCATGGTCACTTTGAACATAAAATTTCAACCAAGTTAAAGCCTCTCCCCACAAGTCACTTAACAACTCGTGGGATTCCTAACGGGTCACCGGATGACTCATCTTGTGACCTGATGTAGTAATTCCTATTTTCTCCATTTCAACTTCTGGGTCCGATCTTAGGGTTTTCGGGGTATAACAAAAAGATTGTAATTAAAATGTAAAAACAACTATTGATCAATCAATAAGATAACTAACTTGAATTAACAAAAATGAACAAGTGCTAGGGGTATGATTTTGAATGAGGTGTCAATTGGATTGGAATTGACTAGGACATCAAATTATTACTCATAAATATAAATAGCCATGGACAAGGTGGCACATGATGTTTCTCAACTACTAGGGTGACTTTTGCCTCGGGCTTTCTCAAACCCCAAGGTCCCAAACAATATAGCCATTAAGATTTATGTCAGATTTGAGCTATTTCTAGCCTCAAATCTCTCATGGGTGAATGATTATTGGTTTTAGCTATCTCTAGCCTAACCCCACACAATCAACACCCAATTACCCACCATTGCTTTCTTACCCATACTCAATTTTCCTTTTTCAAGCGAAATAAGAGTGACTAAACATCATCCACATTTGCAACCATAAGTAATTTAATTATAAATTGGGAAAAAACAACATATTTATATTAACTGAGTAACTCTAATATAAATCTAACAACATCCAATCCAATTTAACCCCAATTCATGCACACATGCCCCTACCCAAGAGATTTAGCTACTCATTGATGAGAAATACGAAATTAGATCAACAGTTAAAATCATGACATTCATCATCAAGAGTTAAATTAAAGCTCACAATTGTCTTCAATGGAGGTTTGTTACCTTGAAGAAGAAGAAGAAAAAGCTACTCAAAATTTATCCCACTAACTTTCTACTCTCTACCAATCTGGAAGGAGTGATATAGTACTTTTTAAAGACTATACATAAATAGTTTAAAAATGCTCCTAGAATCCCATGCTGGATGATTTTTCCCTTCTTGCAGGCGGTGTCACGTACGAGTCACCAGCATTCTGCTGGTGCCCATCTGTGGAACACCGCTGTGTTGCAGGTGCAAGGGCAGTGAACCTGGGTCCAATCGGTGCTAGCACCGGCGGTTCGCAGGTGCTGACCTGCATTCTGCCAGTGCACCTTCCACTTTAGCCAGTAAGATCCTGCGTTTCAGCCGATGTTTTTCCGACTCTATTTGGTGGAGCGCCAGTCCTATCCTGTCAAGCTTCAGACCTCTTCTTTAATTCCATGATTTTGCCCAAGTTCTTGCTTTCTCTCCTTAAATTAAATACCTGCAAAAACTAAAGAGAAAGAGCACAAAATCCTCTCAAATGACTTGTAAACTAAGAAAAATCTCATGTTTAAAATCCTAATGAGTTGGTAAATTATCAACTCATCAAACCCCCAAACTTGAACCATTGCTTGTCCTCAAGTAATGCAATTCTTTACATATGAACTTTAGGAGTAAGCATGTCATATGAGATTATGCACAAGGGACCACTACGACCTAGACAACCCAAAGATCACTCACTAACACAAAAGAAAAGAGGAGACTCAACACTTTATGCAAATGCTTCAAGAGATAACCATAATCAATTGGCATGATTCACATTTAATTCCTTTATTCGAAACAAGGGCATTGTTGGTCACAACAATATTATAGAGCATCTTAAGTCATTAAAAAATCACATTCAAAGTTTGTCTTCAAGCTCACTACAATCTTGTCTCAATCATATATTTTGGCATGTGCAAGCATATCCTCCAAGGAGGTGATGCTACTCACATCAAGAAGGAATCCCATTTAATTATTAATCAATTCACACTCAAGGGATTATATAATGAAACAAATACGCTTACTCTCACAAAGAAATTCTCATGCACATAACTTGACCCATAAGTTTGCCCTTTGTGTAACTCGCCACTAATATAGAGTTATTACACTTAAAATCAATTAGGACCTTGAGGTCATAATGTAGGCTAGAGGTAAAGGTAGGATAACTTTTAAGTTCTAATGACTAGAACCTCCTTAATGGCTTTTTGTGAATCTTATTACATGCTCCATTTTATTCTTAGATTACCCTCACTTTATCTCTCCTTGAACATCATTTCCACTTTTGAAACCAGAGTCCTCCTTATCTCTTCTTAGTAACCACTTTTCATCTTATTTGAGGAAGAGCCATCACATTTTTAAAATTCAATTCTTTTCACTTAAGCAATTCATTCATTCTTTTCATAATGTGGTGCTACCTTATATTGAAGTTCACATCATTTTTCCATTTTCATTCTTGTAACCACCAAATTTAGGCTTTTGCCTCATCTTTCCCTTTTCTATTCCTATATTTTGGGACTTCAAGCATCATTTTGCATTTCATCTCATAATTAGCAGTAGGGAGGATGGGTGCCAAAGAGGGATTACGAAAGGGTAATAGGATTGTAATGTGGTCTCCAAAGAAAAGGCTTAAAAAGGCTCAACATTGACTAGCAAGGATTCATGCTCAAGGAAGTCATATGGGTAAAGTACCTATCTAAAAGAAAGTCTAAAATCATCTTTCAAGTGCAGCTACATCTAGGATTTTGCCTTGAGTCTCACTCGAGGCAAGTTCTAGACAATCGTTCATGCAAGAGAATTAAACTAAAATCTTTCCCACAAAGCATCACTTTCCAAGGTTTTCACACCATTTTATCACCACATCAAGAGTCATAAAACAAGATAACATGAGAATAAAGAAGTCAAACAAAGAATGTGTAATTTATAACAAAAGAGTACTCAACTCCTAAATTCAAATGCCCCTTGCTTATCAAAATTCATTTTCTTCAACAACCATGCCATTTAAAATTTTTTCTTGGTGGTATCTCTCGGAAGCCATTGCAACTATTGACTCAAAAAAACTTAAACTTGGCATTTTTCCCTAAGAAAGTCGCCTCTTAATCTATCATTGGGAAATGTCACCCGGTTCGATAATAAAAAAATAAAAAAATTTCTCTTTAGGAAAGAACCGTGGTATAACGAAAATCCAAAGGAGTTTATTCACTAACTACTATAAACAAAAGGAGATAATCAAATCACGGGTCAACAACACTTTGCAATTTAAAATAACCCATCATTGGCACTAACAATTTAAGAACAAATTTTCACTTATATTTTTCTTTCATCATATGCCCGACAAGGGCAACAACCAAACAACAATTAAAAACTACCAACCATCTATAACATTAGAAATTTTGCCCGACAAGGACAGAACAAATACCAGAAACAAGCCTGACAAGGATACAAGAATTCACAAATAATAACCATAAGAGAAACACTCATCCCATCCCCAACTATAAAAATACATTATCCCCAATGTATGCATGAAAAATAAATGAGGGTAAGAACTCCCTGATGTGGTTACTCATTATCATCATCATTGACCGCAACATCCGCATCATGGACAACATCTCCCAGATCCTCTTCTTCATCACCTAAGCCCTCAAAAAAGTCATCAATGAGGCCTCGGGCTATAGACGGGGTAGCGATATATGCATCAAGTGTGCTCATATCGAGAACCTCCATTGGTGCCCGACTTCTCAATTCCCTCACTTTGGCCTAGAGAGAAGTGACAGCCCCTTCCACAACATCCATTTGAGAGCACAGCCTGGTTAATCTATCATAAGTATTCTTCATCTCCTACTTCATTGTTCTATCAATAAGAGTCGTGATACTCTAGGCTAGCTTTTGGAGCTGGCTTTCATAATAAGTGTTTAATCGT
>JACEIK010000954.1:308301-335141 GCA_018107945.1 Datura stramonium | reverse complement strand
CCTCCCACCATTCTCTCTTTCTTGGCTTTGGGGTTTTCCTTCTTCTTCTCCTTCTTCTATTTATAAACCCTATTTTCTGTACAGTCTCTACACACTCTCTGGATGAGTCGCCCGTCCGCGACTTTGTTAATTCAGGTACCGATAGAATAAAAAAAGTCACTATCGATTCTTCTTTTTTTGTGTTTATTTGATCGATTTAATGTTATATGCGTTTATTATTATTATTTTTGATTTTTTTTCTGATGTATGTATATGAATGTGTGAAAGAGATTTTGTTATTTTATTTTGGGCTCTGATTTGTGTGTTGGATTTATGTCTGGTCAGTGAATACAAGGAGAGAAAGTAGAGGTTGGATATGACGACCTTAAGATCGAGTTTGCCGTCGAGGTTAAGGCAACTCCTCTCCAGCGAAGGAGCTATTGGTCCATCTATTAAACTCGACTCTGAGCCTGTATGTACTTGTTTTACTCGTTCCTTTTTTTTGTTTACTTTTATTTTTGCATTTGGTTGCTGCTGTGTGTTGTTTGGGGTTTTATGTAGGAACAGGTTTTTCGGAAATGAACTGTAATAGGGGTTCTGGAATTATTTCACAATGTGCTTTTTCTCATAGTGTTTTTTTATTCAAGACAAGGAATTTGTGTTGTTAGGGTTTTGTCTTGCTGTGGATTTGCGAATTAAAAGTTAATTATTGTATGTTCTTTTGTTTCTTAGGGTTTATTTTTGATTGGTAATAATATTTCACAGTGTACCTTTTCTCTGTGTGGTTTATTGTTTTTAACTGTTTATGCAATTTATACTTCTATTATTAGTCATCTGCCTGCTTTTTTTCTTTGCATTTTCTGCTTTCTTATGATTGGAACATGGAAATTCTATGTCACAAGTGTACTGATGCTGGCTGGGTCTGAAAATATTTATGTTACAAGTGTACTTATGCTATGCAAGTCAAAAATTCATTATTTATTCTTGTGTAGCAAGTTCAGAATTTATAACGTGCCTTGCGTTTGGTTTTGCATTTGCTATTTGGTTACAAGATAATGAAAATATCTAATTGATTTTATAATTTCATTTACTTCTGTTTGCCACTGGAATCACATGTATGGTCCTTTGTGCAGCTAAATTTGTTGTTGGTTTACTTGTTTGCTGCTTTTTGGAAATTGTGCAGCTATTTGTGAAATTTCTAATAAGTACACTTACAGTGGAATCCGAGCTGTTTACTGCTATATACCTAGTTCTTCTTTACCAAGAAAGTATATATCTATCCTTTCCTTTGGAACTGATATCAACCCAAGCTTGTTTGAGAGCTGATACTACTAATGTATATAAAAGTCCTTGGTAATAAATGTATCAAAATTAATATTGAGCTTGACCATCTTAACCAATCTTTACCAGTCAACATTGCAGCTTTGCAACCACCCATATCGGGGAGATGCTTAGCTCTAGATCTTAGGGTTTGAGATTGGTTCCTGTCAGGGTTGATAGAGTTGAAGTTGCAGGCTAATGTATAAGGGGTTTATGGATTGGCTATAGTGCTGCATGAAGTAGCAATCACTTGTGTGATGAACAGATCTTTTTGTTCTGATCACATCTGACTTTTATATGTCAAGTAATTCAATTTCTGCAGTCAAACAAGTAGCAAATATCTGCCAATGGTCAAAGAAGTCCTTGGCTGTAGCTATTAGGACATTATAAAAGATTAATTAAAAACAAAGAGAACAATTTGGTACGTTATTTAAATGAAGTGGAAAATATAAAGGATAATATAAAGGTACAAAGCATAAAATTCAAGATTAATGAAGTTCCCTAACCACTCCTAAATATTGATAAACACTAGATGCTGCTTTGAGAAGAATGTTCTTCCGCTTCCATCAGCAGCAGACCTGACTTGTTTGGGACGAAGGCGTACTGGTTGTATTTGTAGCATGAATGCTTTTCACGTATAAGCCTACTAGTGTACATTCAAGGGAGTGAAACTGAAAATCTAATTTTACACTTTTTCACAAAAAAGGAATAAATTATGGCAGACGGATGCCTTCCTTCCCATGCAAATCGACCTTGATTTATATGTATAAACACATAGATATATTCAATGCTGCTGTACTCCTGAAGAAAGGTTCTACTTATCAACAAGAAAGAGCTCTGTATCTTTTCTATATTTCTTATGAATCAGGAGAAGGATAGTGTTAGAAAAATAAGTTGTTTGTAGTATCCCCAATGATTTCTAGTCATGGATACTAGAAATTTGTGACACACTCTATGTGTATTCACTACTCTATTTTGTACCACAACGTACCCAGTGTAATCCCACTTGTGGGGTCTGGGGAGGGTGGTGTTTACACAACTTTACCCCCTATCATGTGAAGGTAGAGAGGTTGTTGCCGATAGACCCTCGGCCACCACTCTACTTTGTGAGAGACATTATTTAGTCATGTTGAATTTAGATTGTGAAAGATTACAAGTGAGAAATGTCTTTGAGAAATTACATTTTTGAACACAAATTTAGGAAGCTGACAGTGGGGGATGATGCTTCAAACTGTGGGAGTGAAATGTAATTTAACTTCTAAATTTTCATACTGCTATTCAGACTGGTAATAGCAACATGGACAGTTAGGAGTTGGGACCCATATTGTATGGGTTTAAGCAATTTTGGGTTTGTACATTTGACAGAGGTGGATCCAAAGATTTTTAAATTTATGGGTCCGAGATTCTACTACAATTTGTTTGATTTTGGGGTTTGAAATCTATCGGCTATATCTGTACTTGTTTATGTCAAATCTACTGGATCCTGATGAATCAGTACCATTAAAACTACATTACATCCACATCCTGACCTGAAATTAGCAAAATAATATCAGAAACATCATATGAGGCTGCTTTCATCGTTCTTTTTTATACAACATTACTTGCAATATGATATCATCAAGCTTGCTGGTTGGATATTACTAAAATTGAGTCTTTATTGTGATCATTAGCATGTCATCTTTAGAACCTCACAGTGAATTTAATGGAAATAATTACCTAAGAGAAGGATGAAATGGGAGGACTCGGGGATTAGATATGACAGGAGCTGGTCTAATATGACATTTGTCGATTAAAACCGTATAATGTACTTTTGCTCCTCAAATATATTTAGATCTCAAAATAAACAAGATCCATTCGTCTCGGCCTCCTTTAGGGCGCTGGAGCTATCTGACGTTTACATTGAACTAGCTTTACTTATTTTAAAATTATGTATCTTCATTTCATCCGTCACATTCTTACAAATGTCTTAGTACAAGCCAAGCTGAGACTTATCCGGAAAAAAAGATAGTTTCAAACTGACAGTGGTAATATTATTACTTCGCCAGCATGCATTTATTTCCTGAAGTTCAATACTTCAATACCATCTTTCTTTTTGTCCTTTACTTTTTTCTGTTACTTCTCAATATCAAACAATCAGTCAATCAACTACATCTCAAGTCCAAATTAGTTGGGTCAACAATATGATTCTCTATATTCTCTTTTTCTCTACTCGGGCCAGTCAGTTTCATACTGATATTGGTAGATATAGAGTAATATGATTCTTAGTATCCATTTTACTTTTTGATCCAATTCATTTTCATTCGTCAATGGTCGATATTTGTTTTTTAATAAATAGGAGTTCTTAAAACTAGCGGGTTTATGATTTCACACTTGTCCCTGCTCTAAGATTCAAGTCTAACCAGAAATTTTGGCAATATCTGAGCTAATGTGAACTTGACAAAACAAAGACTTGGAGCCTGTTTGGATTGGTTTCTTTAGGTGCTTTTAAGCTAAACTACCTTTTAAGCAGTTTTGTAAGAGTTTGGATAAAATAAAAGTGCTTTTAAGCCCTTGTTTTAAAACTAAAATAACAATTATAAGTTGAAAGCCATAAGTTGTAAGCCCATCCAAACAGACTCTTAATCCTATATGGGCGACTACACAAGTTCCCTGTTCGTCTATTTATTAAGGCCCATATAGGATTAAGAGCCTATATGTACCACTAGGTGGGTACTGGTACATGTATTCTTTGTTTTTACTATGTTTTGCTTCTATCTAAGTTCCCGCTGTTTCTATGAAATTGTGGGTTTTTTTCTTGGACAAATTTTCTCCATTTTATTTTAAGGCCCTTCTTTAGTGTCTTCGATTATCATTCTGTGGCACATATACACATATGGACCATCCATTTTTTTTTAAAAACTTGTTATGTTGTATTCCTCAGCATCTAGGATATGCAGGTGACCTCCAAAAAAGGTTGTAACAAGCCAAAACAGAAGAGTAATTACAGTAATCCTAAGAGATCTACCATCTGTTCAGCATCTTCTATAGATTCTTCTTTACAGCAAAAATAAAAAGTTGCATTACAACCCCCTTTTAATGTTCTGAATGCTGTTGAATCCTTACGGGCCATTAATTTGGAGCACTACATGGAATATGTCCAAACAATCGAAGGCAAACTTATCATTTATCCTCTGCATATGTCCTCCTTCTACCGTCTTATTGTATGTGCACCTCTTCTCTGAAATCTTGTTCAATCTTGTATCAATGCACAATAGCATTTCTACGACAATCACTAAATATGATAGTGATTCTCTTCTTAATTACTTTTCAATGAGTGCTCTTTTATGTAGCTGAAGATGGCATGTTTTGAGGATTGCAATTGTTTATCATGGCAAACAATGTTGTTTGTGGATCTAGTGTTTTCTCAGCATGTTTTATGTTTGTAGCACTGCCGTGTTCCATAACATCAGGCAACACCATACCTATCAAAAGAATACAAAAAAAAGGGGCAATACCATAGTATATTCCAACTTTTTACATTTTATTTGGATGAACTGTGGTTATTCTCATTGGATTACTTCTCTTCATCAAAAATATTCTCATTGGA
Source organism: Datura stramonium (assembly GCA_018107945.1). NCBI lineage: Eukaryota > Viridiplantae > Streptophyta > Magnoliopsida > Solanales > Solanaceae > Datura > Datura stramonium. The sequence goes on along the minus strand of JACEIK010000954.1, from coordinate 330,256 downwards.
TTACTTCTTAAGTTTGTGGGAGCCATCTAATCATCGTTTCAGGGATCTAGTTATATCCACTGATTTAATCATATGCAAGGAAATAATAAAGCAATAAATCATCAACTTCTGCTGCTTGAAAGAATTGCATGGACTTCTGCTTTTCACTACTGTTCTCTCTTGCAGTAGATGCCATTTCTATCTTTCATGCCTGTATATTTCTTTTCAAGCTTTCTCTCCGTTAACTGGTATGATCTTATTGTGCATCTATCCGCATGTCAGCCCCCCAGAATAAAGGCCTTTATTGACAAGGTCATCCAGTGTCCATTACAAGATATAGCAATACCTCTTTCTGGTTTCCGCTGGGAGTATGGCAAGGTGAATACATCTTACCTCTGCTTATCCTGCCTTTATACTTGGACTTTTACTTACTTGGCCTCCTCTTTTCAGGGAAATTTTCATCACTGGAGACCATTGTTTCTACATTTTGATACATATTTCAAGACATACTTATGTAGTAGGAAAGATCTTGTCTTGTCTGATAACATATCAGGAGATGATGGCCCTTTCCCCAAGCAAGCAGTTCTACAGATCTTACGTGTGATGCAGATCATACTAGAAAATTGCCATAACAAGGGTTCATTTAGTGGCTTGGAGGTAAGCTGACGATGCTATAACTTTTTGCTCATTTTCGGATGAATGTCTGCAACAATAATCCACATGTACTGATGTATGAATTTATTTTCTTTGAACCTGGCAGCATTTCAAGCTTTTGTTGGCTTCAACAGATCCTGAGATCCTCATTGCAACTTTAGAGACACTTGCTGTATTAGTAAAAATAAATCCATCGAAGCTACATGCAAGTGGTAAATTGGTTGGATGTGGTTCTATAAATAGCTGTCTCCTGTCACTTGCGCAGGGGTGGGGAAGCAAGGAAGAAGGTCTGGGCTTGTATTATTGTGTTACTATAAACGAAAGGAGTCAGGATGAAGGCTTATCTTTGTTTCCATCCAATGTGGAAAATGATGGTGACAAGTCACTTTATCACTTGGGGTCCACCCTTTATTTTGAGTTGCATAGTGTCAATACCCAAAGCAATGCTGAAGCTGAGGATGGCGCAGTATCAACAAGCATGAGTGTAATTCATATACCTGATCTCCATGTACGGAAAGAGGAAGATCTGTCGCTAATGAAGTTCTGCATTGAGCAGTACACTGTTCCTCCTGAGCAAAGGTTTGCGTTGCTGACAAGAATCAGATATGCACATGCATTCCGTTCCCCCAGAGTATGCAGGCTTTACAGCAAGATCTGTCTTCTTGCTTTCATTGTGCTTGTTCAGGCTAGTGATTCCCATGATGAACTTGCGTCCTTTTTTGCTAATGAACCTGAATACACAAATGAGTTGATCAGGATTGTCAGATCTGAAGAAACCATCTCTGGAAATGTTAGAACACTAGCAATGAATGCCTTGGGTGCACAATTAGCTGCTTATGCATCATCACATGAGCGGGCGAGGATTTTGAGTGGATCAAGCATCAGTTTCGCTGGTGGTAATCGCATGATCCTCCTGAATGTTTTACAGAGAGCAATCTTGTCACTAAGCAGCTCAAATGACTTGTCATCAGTATCCTTTGTTGAAGCTGTTCTGCAGTTTTACCTGCTACATGTCATTTCCTCTTCAAGCTCTGGTAGTGTTATTCGAGGGTCTGGAATGGTGCCAACTTTTTTGCCTCTAGTAGAGGACGCTGATCCTGCACATATACATCTTGTTTGCCTGGCTGTGAAAACACTGCAAAAGCTTCTGGATTATAGTAATGCAGCAGTAACCCTTTTCAAAGATCTAGGTGGAGTTGAGCTTTTGGCTAATAGGCTACAGATTGAAGTGCACAGAGTGATTGACATGGCTGGAGATGATGACAATTCTATGGTCATTGGTGAGCATTTTAAATCTAGTGAAGAACAAGTATATTCTCAAAAGAGACTTATTAGGGTCTTATTGAAGGCACTTGGTTCTGCTACCTATGCTCCCGCAAATTCGGCCAGATCGCAGAGTTCTAATGATGCATCTTTACCTGCCACTTTGTGTCTTATATTTAGTAATGTGGAAAAATTCGGAGGTGATATTTATTCCTCAGCCGTGACTGTTATGAGTGAAATAATTCACAAAGACCCGACATGTTTTCCTGCTCTGCATGAGTTGGGTCTTCCTAATGCTTTTTTGTCTTCAGTGGTATCTGGTATACTACCATCTCCAAAAGCTCTTACTTGTGTACCTAATGGTCTCGGTGCAATTTGTCTTAACCCGAAGGGACTGGAGTCTGTGAAAGAAATTTCAGCATTGCGTTTCCTTGTTGACATATTTACCAACAAGAAGTACGTGGTATCTATGAATGAAGGTATTGTTCCTTTGGCAAATGCTGTGGAAGAGCTGTTGCGCCATGTATCTTCATTGAGAGGTACTGGAGTGGATTTAATAATTGAGATTGTTAACAGTATTGCTTCACGCGGTGATGGTGAACATGCCGAGTCATCAGGGAAATCAAGTGAGACTACTGAAATGGACACAGACACAGATAACAGAGAGAGTGTTGCATCCAGCTCATTGGTTGAATCAACTTATTCGACTGGGGAAACTATCAGCGATGAGCAGTTCATTCAGTTGGCTGTCTTTCATGTGATGGTACTTGTTCACCGTACAATGGAGAACTCTGAAACTTGTCGGTTATTTGTGGAGAAGTCAGGCATTGAAGCTTTGTTGAAACTACTCCTACGACCAAGTGTTGCACAATCATCTGAAGGGATGTCCATAGCATTACACAGCACCATGGTCTTCAAGACTTTCACCCAACACCACTCGGCTGCGCTGGCTCGTGCTTTCTGTTCCTTTCTCAAGGATCATTTGAAAAAAGCGCTATCTGGATTTGATGTGGTTTCTGGTGCTTTTATGTTGGATCCTAAAAATACTCCAGATAGGACATTTTCTTCACTTTTTCTAGTTGAGTTTCTTTTATTTCTGGCTGCCTCAAAGGACAACCGATGGGTAACGGCTCTGTTAACAGAGTTTGGAAATGGCAGCAAAGATGTCTTGGAAGACATTGGTCGTATTCATCGTGAGATTCTTTGGCAGATAGCATTGCTTGAAGAATCTAAGGTTGATGTGGAGGAAGGTGCTGCTTGTGCAACAGACGAGGCACGACAGTCAGAATTGAGTACAACTGATAGTGAAGAACAAAGATTAAATTCCTTCAGGCAGTTCCTTGACCCCTTACTTCGCAGGAGGATGTCAGGGTGGAGTTTTGAATCACAGTTCTTTGATCTGATCAATCTGTATCGAGATCTGACTAGAGCTTCTAGTCTTCAGCAACGTCAGACCACTGATGGTCCTTCAAATGTCCGGTTAGAAGCTAGTCATCAATCACAACAAGCAGGTTCTCTTGATGATGCTGGTGCCAGTAATCGAAAAGAGGACAGGCAGAGGTCCTATTATCATTCCTGCCGTGATATGGTGAAATCCCTGTCAATCCATATCACCCATTTGTTTCAAGAGATGGGCAAGGTAATGCTACTTCCATCACGTAGGCGGGATGATACACTCAATGTGTCAGCTCCATCAAAATCTGTTGCTTCCACTTTTGCTTCAATTGCTATTGATCACATGAATTTTGGAGGTCATGTAAGTACTACTGGATCAGAGGCATCTGTGTCAACCAAATGTCGTTATTTTGGCAAGGTTATTGAATTTATTGATGGTATTCTGCTGGACAAGCCTGATTCTTGCAATGCTGTTATATTAAATTGCCTTTATGGGCGTGGGGTTATTCAGTCAGTGTTAACCACGTTTGAAGCTACTAGTCAGTTGCTCTTTGCCGTCAATAGAGCTCCTACTTCTCCTATGGAAACTGATGAGACACATTCCAGGCAGGATGGAGTTGAGGATGCGGACCGTTCGTGGATATATGGTCCCCTAGGAAGTTATGGCAAGCTGATGGATCATCTGGCGACTTCATCTTTAATTCTATCTCCTTTCACAAAGCATTTACTGACTCAACCTTTAATAAGTGGTGATATCCCATTTCCACGGGATGAGGAGACATTTGTGAAGGTTCTTCAATCTATGGTATTGAAGACTGTTCTTCCCGTTTGGACTCATCCACAATTCACAGAATGCAATTATGATTTCATTGCAGCTGTTCTGAACATCATTAGACACATCTACTCTGGAGTAGAAGTCAAGAACACGAACAGTACTGCTGCTCGTGTGTCTGGTCCTCCTCCAAATGAAACTACAATTTCTACAATTGTTGAAATGGGGTTCTCTAGGAATAGGGCGGAAGAGGCTTTGAGGCAGGTTGGTTCAAACAGTGTTGAGCTGGCAATGGAGTGGTTGTTCTCGCACCCAGAGGAAGCACAAGAAGATGATGAACTTGCCCGTGCCCTTGCCATGTCACTTGGGAACTCTGGATCGGATGCAAAGGAAGATGTTCCCAAAGAAAGCAGCCTGACCATTGAAGAAGAAATGGTTCAGCCACCTCCTGTTGATGAGTTGTTGTCTACATGCCAAAAGCTTCTACAGATGAAAGATTCTCTTGCTTTTCCAGTGAGGGATCTTCTTGTGATGATATGCTCCCAAAATGATGGTGAACATCGGTCAGCTGTGGTTTCATTTATTGTTGAACAAGTGAAGCTTTCTAGTAATGTCTCTGAGGATGGAAACAGCAGCATTCTTTCTAATCTCTTCCATGTTCTTGCTCTGATTCTTAATGAAGACACTGATGCCAGAGAGATAGCTGCAAAGAATGGTTTGGTGAAGGTTTCATCTGATCTCCTTTCACAGTGGATTTCCAGTACATTTGACAAGGAGAAAGTTCCCAAATGGGTGACAGCAGCTTTTGTTGCTATTGACCGGCTTGCTCAAGTGGATCAGAAGTTGAATGCTGATATACTGGAACAGCTGAAGGGAGATGATGCTACACAGAAACCTGTTTTGATCAACGAGGATAAATATAATAAGTTGCAGTCTTCTTTGTCTCCAAAATATCTGGATGTACAAGAGCAGAAGCAGCTTGTTGAAATAGCTTGTGGTTGTATGAGGAACCAGCTTCCCTCGGAAACAATGCATGCTGTGTTGCAGCTTTGTGCAACTCTTACAAGAACTCACTCTGTTGCTGTTAACTTTATGGATGCTGGTGGATTGGAGTTGCTGCTTTCCTTGCCAACGAGCAGCTTGTTTATTGGGTTTGACAATATTGCCGCTACTATAATAAGACATATTCTTGAGGATCCCCAGACTCTACAGCAAGCTATGGAAGCAGAGATACGGCATAATGTTGTATCTGCTTCTAATAGACAGTCAAGTGGAAGGCTCACGCCTCGTAATTTCCTGTTAAATTTGACTTCTGTTATTCAGCGGGATCCAGTGATTTTCATGCGGGCTGCTCATTCTGTGTGCCAAGTGGAGATGGTTGGTGAACGACCTTATGTAGTCTTGTTGAGGGACCGTGAGAAGGACAAAAAGGACAAAGACAGGGAGAAAGAGAAATCAGAAGACAAAGATAAAATGCAGAATGCAGATGTGAAGTCTGGTGTTGGTAATGTGAGCCATGGCAAGAGTCTTGATGCGAGTTCTAAGAATGTCAAAGTTCATCGAAAGCCGCCTCATAGCTTTGTCAACGTAATTGAGCTTCTTTTGGATCCAGTTGTCAAGTTTGTTCCTCCATTGAAGGACGAACCAGCAACAAAAGAGAGCTTTAGTTCAACAGATATGGAGATAGATGTTTCTGCAAACAAGGGTAAAGGGAAGGCAATCGCCTCTGCTTCTGAAGCAAGTGAAGCTGATAGCCATGAGTTGTCTGCATATATGGCTAAGATTGTATTCATTTTGAAGCTTCTGACTGAGATTCTTTTGATGTATACTGCTTCAGTTCATATTTTGCTTAGAAAAGATTCTGAAGTTAGCAGTTGCATAGCTGTTCCTCTACGGACAGGGCACCTTGCTGGTGGAATTTTTCATCATATTCTTCACAAGTTTTTACCATATACCAAGAGTTCAAGGAAAGAGAGAAAAACTGATGTGGACTGGAGGCAAAAACTTTCGAGCAGAGCTAGCCAGTTTCTTGTGGCATCTTGTGTTCGCTCGACGGAGGCAAGGAAAAGAATCTTTACAGAGATTAACAGTGTGTTTAGTGATTTCGTTGAGTTTGGAAGTGGTTTTAGGGCACCCGGAATTGAAATTCAAGCATTTATTGATCTTCTCAATGATGTACTGACTGCTCGTGCACCTACAGGTTCTTCCATCTCAGCAGAAGCTTCATCTACTTTCATAGATGTCGGTCTGGTTCAGTCTCTGACCCGAGCTCTTCATGTCTTGGACCTGGATCATACCGATTCTTCCAAGGTTGTTACTGGTGTTGTAAAAGTTCTGGAGTTGGTAACAAAGGAGCATGTCCATGCGGCTGAGTCCAATGCTGGGAGGGGAGAGCAGTCAACAAAAACCCAGGATCGTAATCAATCTGGAACTACTAATGATGCCTTTGCCGTCCAGACTAATGAAACTGCATCACAGCCTAATGTGAATTCAGTGCCAACAGATCACATTGAGCCCTTTGGTGCATCTCAAAACTTTGGTGGCTCCGAAGCTGTCACTGATGATATGGAGCATGACCAGGATATTGATGGAGGTTTTGGTCCATCCAATGAAGATGATTACATGCATGAAAGTAATGAGGATACTAGAAATATGGAAAATGGCCTTGAGATAAGATTTGAAATCCAGCCTGATGTACAAGGTAATCTTGATGAAGATGAAGATGAGGATGAGGATGATGACGATGAGATGTCAGGTGATGAAGGAGATGAGGTTGATGAAGATGAAGAGGGAGATGAAGAAGAACAGAATGATCTTGAGGAAGATGAAGCTCATCACTTACAACATCCTGATACTGATCAAGATGACCAAGAAATAGATGAAGATGATTTTGATGAGGAGGTAATGGATGAAGAGGATGAAGAGGATGAAGATGAGGAGGATGGTGTAATACTTCGTCTGGGTGATGGAATGAATGGAATAAATGTATTTGACCATATTGAAGTTTTTGGTCGAGAGCATAGTCTCTCCAGTGAAACTTTACATGTTATGCCTGTTGAAGTTTTTGGCTCTAGGCGCCAGGGGCGTACGACGTCCATCTACAATCTTTTGGGAAGAGGTGGTGACAGCATTGCTCCTTCACAACATCCCCTTCTGGTGGAACCCTCTTCCTTGCTGCAATTGGGTCAGCCACGGCAATCAGGTATCCGGATTACTTCTCGGTAACATCGTAATTTTTCTCTGATGCGAGATCTCATTGCTTTTGTTTATTTATTTCAAAAGAAATATCATTGCGTTCTTCCTTTTCATCACAGAGAGTATTCGTGATGCTTATTCCGATAGGAGCTCAGAAGGAACCTCATCGCGCCTGGATTCTGTTTTCCGTTCTCTCCGGAGCAGCCGTCACGGCCAACGGTTCAATTTTTGGACCAATGATAACCAACAAAGTGGTGGATCAGGTGCCTCAGCTCTTCCACAGGGATTTGAGGATTTGCTTGTTTCCCACTTGAGGCGGCCAAGCCCTGAGAAATCAGCTGATCAAGATGCTACAGAGGGGTCTCAGAACAGAGGTGAGGCCACCCAGTTTGCTGGATCAGGTGAAATGGCAGCTGAAAGTGCTGTGGAGAACAATAGCAACAATGAAGCCAGAGATGCCTCTGCCCCCTCAACAGTTTTGGATGAATCTGGTGGTGCTAATGTGACCCCTGTAGCAAATGTGTCTTCTCAGGGAACAGATGCTGCAAGTAGACAGTCTCAACCTGTTGAAATGCAGTTTGAACAGAATGATGTTGCCATAAGGGATGTTGAGGCAGTTAGCCAAGAAAGCAGTGGAAGTGGTGCAACTCTGGGTGAAAGTCTTCGAAGTCTTGATGTTGAAATTGGAAGTGCAGATGGACATGATGATGGTGGTGATAGGCAAGGTTCAGCAGATGCTCGGACTCGGAGGACTAACATTTCTTTTGGAAATTCTACTCAGGTAAGTGCGAGGGATGTTGCCCTTCACAGTGTATCTGAAGCTTCAGAACATCCAAGTCAAGAAGCAGAACAAAGCGGACCCAATGAGGAACAGCAACGCAATGTAGATGCTGATTCTGGATCAATTGATCCTGCATTTCTAGAGGCGCTTCCTGAGGAGTTGCGAGCCGAGGTTCTCTCAGCTCAACAGGGTCAAACAACTCAACCACAAAATTCTGAGCCTCAAAATAGTGCAGATATTGATCCAGAATTTCTGGCAGCCCTTCCGCCTGACATCCGAGAAGAAGTGTTGGCACAGCAAAGGGCACAACGGCTGCAGCAGTCACAGGAATTAGAAGGCCAACCTGTTGAGATGGACACCGTGTCAATTATTGCTACATTCCCTTCAGAACTACGGGAAGAGGTACTCCTTTAGATGAATTAAGTGTAATAGAATCTTGTGTGAATTTAAATTTTATTTACTCTATAACAAGTAATGATCTTGTTTTCCTCTTTCTTTTTGTTTTTTCAATTTGTGATTTAAGTTAGGTTTTCATGAATCCTTTTATGGTTATCATTGGGTCTTATATTTTACCTGTCAGGTCCTTCTGACATCTTCTGATGCCATTCTTGCTAATTTAACACCTGCTCTTGTGGCGGAAGCAAATATGTTGCGCGAGAGGTTTGCACGGAGGTATAACCGAACACTTTTTGGTATGTATCCTAGAAGTCGTAGAGGCGACTCTAGGCGGAATGAACAACTTGACAGGGCTGGTGGAACCCTTTCGCGTAGATCAGCTGGAAGTAAGCCTCTGGAGGCAGATGGCTCTCCCTTAGTTGACACGGAGGGTTTAAGAGCACTGGTGCGGTTGCTCCGTGTATTCCAGGTATGAACTTGGTGAGGTTGAATTACTGATTTCTTACCTCTATGATTTGAATGTTTGACACCTCTGGTTCTTTTGCAGCCAATTTACAAAGTCCCTCTACAGAGGCTGATGTTGAATCTCAGTGCACATGCTGAAACAAGAGCTGCTTTAGTGAAAATATTTATGGACTTGTTGATGCTTGATGTCGGACAGCCTGCTAATGATCTGAATGCAGCTGAACCCCCATATCGACTATATGGTTGCCAAAGTAATGTGATGTATTCCCGTCCTCAACATCTTGACGGTGAGACCATATTATCTTGCTTAGCTTTTTGATCATGTATTACATAGTAGTATTGTTACTACTGTTGTATTTCTTGTTGTTTTTTGCCTTGACTAAATTTGATTCATCTCATTGCCTTGTAGGAATTCCTCCACTACTATCTCGTCGTGTTCTTGAGACACTTACATACTTGGCAAAGAACCATTCTTTAGTCGCAAAGACTCTACTTGAGTTCAGGCTCCCTCGACCAGTGCCGGAAGGGCCAATAATTCCGGATCAGAGGCGTGGAAAAGCTGTTATGGTTGAGGCTGATGGACCAGATAGATGGCAACTTGAAGGACAAGTATCTCTTGCATTGCTCTTGGGCCTCTTGAATCATCCCCTTTATTTGAGAAGTGTTGCGCATCTAGAGCAGGTAATTTGCACAAGTAGGAAGTCTCTTTGAGGAGTCATTATCTGGTGTTTCTTGCTGTCTTTAACTGTTTTCATTTTTGTATCTAGCTGTTAAATCTGCTAGATGTTGTAGTCCAAAACACTGAAAGCAAATCAAATGCACGTGAAGAACCTGGCACATCCTCTACAGAGCAACCAACTGGTCCTCCAATTCAATCTGCTGCTGAAATGAATACTGAATCTCTTGCAGCTTCATCTGAGGTTGAGGACAAATCCGGAGCATCATCCTCTGTTGCAGGCAGAGACCAAAGTATTGAAAGTATTCTACTTAGTTTACCGCAATTAGAACTTCGCCTCCTGTGCTCATTGCTTGCCAGAGAAGGGTAAGCATGTTCCTAATCCTGTAATGTACTTATTTAAACCATTTACCTTATGTGGTTCTACATGCTGATTCCTCTGGGATTAACTGGTCTTTTAAATGTGTATTTAAAATGTTAAATACTATGGTTTGATGTGACAAGGTCTGGTATTACTTTTTATGAGACGCCCCTTAATTTATAGACTTGGAGTTTGGCCAGTAGAGTGATATACCTTACTAATTTTGCACTTGCTATATATTTTCTTTCTTGTTCAAAAGTGGGATCGGTAAATTAACTGACTGCTTAGTGCGACCGTCTTGTCCAAATTTCCATGCCTATGGTTTCTATTCAAGGCACCAAATTATCTGTTTGGTTGCACATGCACTTATTTGATATTGTAATACTTTGCTATCGTTTTCACATGACCAAGTACATTTTTGAACCTTCAGTGGGTTATTTTTAGTCTTGAGTCTCGCTGAATAATGTATTATTTTATTCATTATTGAATCTGTTTAATGTTTTCTTCTTTTATTAGTCTTTCAGACAATGCTTACTCATTGGTAGCTGAGGTACTGAAAAAGTTGGTGGCCATAGCTCCCGGCATTTGTCATTTATTTATTACTGAGCTAGCTGGCTCTGTGCAAAGTCTGACCAGATCTGCAATGGATGAGTTAAACAAGTTTAGGGAAGTAGAAAAAGCACTGCTCAGTACCACTTCAACTGATGGCGCTGTGATACTCAGGGTTTTACAAGCATTAAGCACTCTTGTTGCTTCGATTGGTGACAAGAACAAGGATAATCAAATTATTTCTGAGAAGGAGCACGGTTCTACTATCTCCCTGGTTTGGGACATTAATACAGCTTTAGAACCTCTATGGCAGGAGCTGAGCACTTGCATTAGCACAATAGAGAGTTTTTCTGAAACAGCACCCAACCAGTCACGCCCATCCATTATTACCACATCTAAACCTTCTGGAGCAATGCCTCCACTTCCAGCAGGCACTCAGAACATTTTACCGTACATAGAATCCTTTTTTGTGATGTGTGAGAAGTTGCATCCTGGGCATTTGGGTGCAGGGCAGGAGTTTAGTATCGCTACAGTTCCTGATCCGGAAGAAGCTACTGCTTCTATGCAGCCGAAAACACCTACATCTGCAACAAAATTTGATGAGAAGCACATTGCTTTTGTAAAATTTGCAGAGAAGCACAGAAAACTTCTTAATGCTTTCGTTCGGCAGAATCCTGGACTACTGGAGAAGTCTTTCTCCATCATGCTGAAGGTTCCCCGTTTTGTTGATTTTGACAATAAAAGGTCCTACTTTAGATCTAAGATTAAACATCAACACGACCATCATCACAGTCCTCTGAGAATTTCTGTGAGAAGAGCTTATATACTTGAAGATTCATATAATCAGCTGCGCATGAGGACAACTCAAGAACTGAAAGGGAGATTGACTGTACATTTCCAAGGGGAAGAAGGGATTGATGCTGGTGGACTTACTAGGGAATGGTATCAGTTACTGTCCAGAGTAATTTTTGATAAGGGAGCCCTATTGTTTACTTCAGTTGGCAATGAAGCAACATTTCAGCCAAATCCCAACTCTGTGTACCAAACTGAGCACCTCTCATACTTCAAATTTGTTGGGCGAGTTGTGAGTATCTTCCGTCTTGGTTCTGCTTGCTCGAGTCATTCAATTTAACAAATCTAATGTGTTTTTTATGTAAATATCCCAGGTTGGGAAGGCACTATTTGATGGTCAACTTCTTGATGTTCATTTTACACGGTCCTTCTACAAGCATATACTTGGTGCTAAAGTGACATATCATGATATCGAAGCTATTGATCCTGACTACTTCAAAAATTTGAAATGGCTGCTTGAGGTGCAGTGTTTTCTCTTCTCTTTGTGGTTATGGGAATTATGATTAAATATTTGCTCTGCTCACGTTTCTTGCTTTGTGTAGAATGACATAAGTGAGATTTTGGACCTTACATTCAGCATTGATGCTGACGAAGAAAAGTTGATACTTTATGAACGCAATGAGGTATGAGTTCTTCAGCGGCAATTGAAGTTTAAGCATTTTTGTTACAGAGACTCTGATTGCAATTTGTGTAATGCAGGTGACTGACTATGAACTAATTCCGGGTGGACGAAATATCAGAGTCACTGAGGAAAATAAGCAACAGTATGTTGACTTGGTTGCTGAGCATCGGTTGACGACTGCTATCCGCCCACAGATAAATGCATTTTTGGAAGGATTCAGTGAATTGATTCCACGGGATCTGATCTCTATTTTTCACGACAAGGAGCTTGAGTTGTTAATTAGTGGTCTTCCAGACATCGACCGTATGTTTCACTATTTTCTTAGTTCTTAATTCATGTGGTAATCCTGTCTTAGATATTTATTTGCCAATATCAAGGAAGAGTTGCTTCTTACGTATAATTTGCCCCTTGCTTTGCAGTTGATGACTTGAGGGCAAATACAGAATATTCTGGATACAGCCCAGCATCACCTGTTATTCAGTGGTTTTGGGAAGTCGTTCAAGCTTTTAGCAAGGAAGACAAAGCTCGCCTTCTTCAATTTGTCACTGGGACCTCAAGGGTTGTTTGTTGTTTCATTTGATTACTGTTGCATGTTAAATATCTCCAGCAATCGTTTAACAAATCTTTGTCAACTTCTCCAGGTGCCGCTGGAAGGGTTTAGTGCACTGCAAGGAATTTCAGGTTCCCAGAAATTTCAGATCCACAAAGCTTATGGCAGTGCTGATCACTTGCCCTCAGCACATACATGGTAATTATTTAATCATCTGAATCTAAACTATGATTGCCCTCATGATGCTGAAGATTTCTGCCAGTAAAAGATCCGTGTTGCTCCTCTCCAAGTTACTTACCTTTTTTCATCTATGTTACCATCCTAATTTACTTGTATAAGTATATTATCCTAATCTTGAATTACTACATTAACTACTGACAGCCAGTAAGAACTTCTTTCTTTGAGATTGGTTGACTTCTTGTGAATTCTACTGCCATCTTTCATTACTTATTTACTATGAACACTCCTTAACTATTATTTGCTGGTTGCAGTTTCAACCAGTTGGATCTACCAGAGTATCCCTCTAAAGAGCATCTAGAGGAGAGACTATTGCTTGCCATTCATGAAGCCAACGAAGGATTCGGATTTGGTTAAACACCAATGGTCTCTGAATTAGATTCTGTAGATAATTTCCGTGTTAAAAAAGATATTTTTTTTATACAGGAGAACAGTCTAAGGGCATTTTAAGTCTGTGAGATACCTGTCTATAATGCTGTACAGTCTATTTGCTATGCCAAATGATCGTGGCAGTTCTTTTTTTGCCAATCGTTTCCTCATCTTCTCTTTCCCTTTTGCAAATAAGTTTCTCTACTTTCTGCTTGCCTTTGTTGCTGTTGTGGCCTGTAGGAGAAGCGTAGGGCCTTGCAAATTTATTCACTTCCCATGCTTGTTATTCTGAATGCTGCGTGACAGCAGGCCCTTCTTTTTCCTTTGCTACATTTTCGTTATTATTGCGATACAGATCAAAGCTTCTATTTCTACTATATGGTTGAATCATCAAAGCCTGGCAATAACGATTAAGGAATTTGAGCGCATTTGGGCTGTGTTAATGTTTTTACCACCTGTTGTTACGCGACTACAATTTCTTGTGCACACTTGCACGGCTGTGCTTTATGATAAGGAGATTATTAAACTAGGCATGGAGATGACTACGTTTGTTATTCTAAAGGAATTACAATTACAACCCCAAAGAGGCCTGCAAAGAATTTGATCTCGAGGAGGGGGGTGGGGAAAATATGAAGTTCCAGTACATATCCAAATCATAACATAGTATTGGCACCAGGAGATGACCCCTTATAGCACCTCCTATAAGGGGTGCTTCCAACTTCTGTTGCATATACTTCAGGTTTGATTTTTCTTCAATCCCCCTACTCAAACATCCGAATAGAGGCTTATCACTTTCTTGAAGACAAGCTTCAGCCTGTTGGCGATCCACGCCATGCTTTTCAACGAAATTTTAGTTGATTCTGTCAAAGCCTAACTTCATATTCAAACTCATATTCGAAAGTTTGAAGTTTGAAGAATCTAAAATTTTGGGTCTGATGGTAGGCTCTCACGATCTGAATTTTGAACTACATTCATGTGTGATTTGTTATTTTAAAAGAATAACTTCTATGAAGATAAATAATGATATACAGTTTTATTTTTTAAAATCAGATGTGAAGCGACAGTTGAGGAAGGCATAGAATTAGAAGATTATAAATCACTTGTTTTAAATGGTTTAGGTGTCTAAAATCAAACCTCGTGAAGTCTTTCGCCAGCAATATCCTCAATTTTAAACAATTTAGTAACTATGGTGATATTTCAATAAGTTTTAAATAATTTGTGACAATAAAACACTTGGGAATATTAATAAATTTAAAGTTGAAAGACTATTAATGAAATTAATGGGAATATTTCATACAATAGATCTCTCTACTATCCTATGCAAGTAATTAAAAACTTGGGAAAAAACAAATGTTTGGCATAAAATTTAAGTTTTACCTTAAATTTGATACACCTACCCAAATGCAATAATTGCTCTTCAGGAATTTTCTTTTTTTAATCGACATGTCGACTTCGCTTGGTATGATTTTTTTTTTTTTTTTTCTGTTTTTGTTTGCCTTTTTCCCTATTGGACAATTGACCAATCATTGACTCCTTAGCCTGAAAGTCTCTTTGTTTTCCTTTTCCAGTTCCCACTGTGATATTTTTGCCCTTTTCTTTCCCAAAAACCAATCAAACACTAAGACATGCATGAATTCTTAAAAATAAAATTAAAAAAACAAAATAAAATTGGGTTTAACAAGGAAAGCAAGAATTTAGAAACAGCACTGTGTCAGTGACAATGGGTCTGATCAACTTTCTTCTGATTTCAGCTAAAATTTTGCTCTCTTGGTAAGTATTTCCACAATATCCATTCCTCTCCCAGTAAGTCTTCCTGTTTCTTGACTCAATAAATAAAAAAAAGAGACAAAATCTTGTTTTATTTCTTGATCGAAAAAGACAAAATCTTGTTTTGTTTTTTCTCTGTCTAAGATTTTCATCCTAAAGACATCACGGGGTTAAATAATCATAGGATGATTTTGGAGTTCGTTAGTAGTTGTGGTACATTGTGTTCATGTGGGTTGTCAATTTTTTGTCCTATTTTTCAGGAATTTGTTAAGCCCTTTCTGTAGAAAGAGAGAGAAAAAAAAATTGGCCTTTAAGTTTTGTCTTTGATCGCTGCTCTTGACTTCCACATATCTGATTATTATTGTTTTTTTCCCACAGTTCTTTCTGGATATTTTGCAGACCATCAGTGACATTGCTGTGTCCTCTGTAAGTTGGGGAAAAAGAAATTAATTTTCTCTTGTTTCTTTGGAATTTTTGCTGGTTATGTGAACTGGGATATTTAGGCTTTTCAGTTTTGTGACATTCTTGACAAAACAGATATGCATCAATTCGAGCTATAGAGTGTGATAAAGAATCCAGCTACAAAAAGTGTCTTCAACATTGGGTCCTATTTGGATTAACCACTGGACTGGAATTGACTCTTGCAAAGCCTTTGACATGGTAAATTTTTCATTTTGCTTTCATCCACATACATGTCTTTTAGATTTCTTGTATGCAAGTCATCCACATTCGGACGATTAACATTGGCGGTTAAATTTTTGGAACATCTCAAAATGCTTTGGTATAATGAATGCAAGTCAGTTTATGGATTACTGTAAGAAGATGGAATTGCATTCTTTGTTAATCTTGTGAGCCATTATTTGCAAAGAGCTATGGTGCTTTATACTAAGAATCTTATTCTATTTAATTGTTTCAAGTGTTGTATAACAGCTAATGTTGGATACATATTTGTTGTGCAAACCAGCAGTTATTGATGGTTGAAACTAAGGGTGCGTAGNGTGGTGGAGGAGAGGTGGGGGCTATAAGGGTTGGGGTTGGAATGGAATATGTCTGAAGATGAAAGGACTGAAATGTCACTTATGAAACTTGGTTTCCCTACTTTCACCAGGAAAGTCATTTTTCTTGTTGTTTCCGGGAGAAAATGTTTTCCAAAAATTTTGACCGACCAGATATGGGAAAATCCGAAAATGTTTTCTGGAAAAATTTTCCTCCTTACCAGACACACCATAAATGGCTGGTCATTGATGAATACTATATGGGCATAGAACTACCAAAATGCAGCCAAGGCTCATTTCAGGATTACCATTTCATTTATTCCTTGGATGAATGAGAGAAAATATTCAGCATTTGCGATTTACTGCTTAGTACCCAGCCTCCACATTGGTTGATGTTTTAACCACTACAAGAATCTAATACATATAACATGTTTTTATGGGATGATATGAAGATGCATTACCTGGTTGGGTGGGGCCTCTAACAGTTGCCCTCCTTCTGATAGTAATTACAAATTCAGAATCTTTATAGCAAGTTGTAGTTGAGTTTTTGGCTGTTCTTATCATGCTCGGTCTATCAGTCTCACCAAGCGGTGTCTCTAACCTGAAGGACATTTTTTTACAATAATTAAGGCTGACCTAAGTGTGTTGATTTCTTCAGGTTCTCCTTTTGGCATTATGCAAAAGGATTAACATCCCTCTTGCTCGTACTGCCTCAGTTTGGTGTTGCCTCTTATGTGTATATGAACTTTCTTAAGCCGTGTATTTCCCCAAATTCACACATAGAAAAGGTAACCGAAAAGAACGAGGGCATGCCCATGGAGTGCAGTGATTATATTGATGCAGCACTGGGACCTGTGGGACAGTATGAAAAGGACAACTTGCAAAGTTTGGTCACTTATGAGGTAATTCATAGTTTTCCCATACAAACACCTATTCGATGCTCTAGATGGTGACATGTTCATGAGCATTTTGTTTATAATTCTGTTTCAGGCTGAATCTTCTCCTACTTGTGATCAGCCAATTTATCCTAAGAAAGTTCAAATGAACTGGAGCTGCGCTCTCTGTCTGGTGAGCACTTCCAGCGAGAAATCTCTAAAGCAACACATCCGAGGTAGGAAGCACAATCTGAAGGAAGATGAAGAAAGGAAACATGAAATGATGGCAAGTAAAGAAGCTAAATTTGCTCCGGAGTTTGAGGGAAATTATTTAACAGATTTACTTGAGAGTTTGAACCAGTTAAAATCTCTGAAGTTCGTGGAATTAAGAGGCTTTAATTTGCCTATTAGAAGACCATTTAAGTGCTGCACTTGGAAAAAGCCCGAGCCTGGATGGATAAAGCTAAATACAGATGGATCTATAGATCGGAAAAGAGCTGCTCTTGGTGGTTTACTTCGCGATGATGAAGGTGTTCCTATATGTGCTTGTGTCTCAGAGGTTCCATGTGATGATATCTTCTTGGTTGAGTTACTGGCTATATGGAGAGGTCTTACACTTGCTCTCAGTATTGGTGTCAAAATGATATGGGTAGAATCCGACTCGATGGGTGCAGTGAAAGCTATTAACAAAGAGCAGCCACATAATCAGAAAGCTGCTAGCTGTCTCCAACACATATGGAAAATGTTGAAAAAGTTTCAGAAGTACCAAGTCACTCACGCGTGGCGTGAAACAAACCGAGCTGCTGATTATTTATCAAAGATGGATATATCAGGAAGTGACATTGTTATGTGGCCTACAGATTTTCATAGTTCCCTTTGCAAAATTATTGCAGAAGATGCTCAAGGAAGCTTGTACATTAGACGATAATCCACAAGCCCATCAAACGTGGCTAGGGAAAGCCATATTTAGGACGGGATTTAGAATCACAAAGAAGCTGTGTTATATACATCAGCTTTTGTTGCTAAGAAGACTACCACCTTGTAAGTTGCAGGCTTGTTGTACATTATAAAGACTAGTGTTTTTTGTTTCCAAAAGACGCCAACTTGTACGTACCTCGACTAATCTATAGGTACCTTCTACCTTCTGCCAGTGCGAGGTAAAGTAGGTATGCTTTATTTTCGCTAATGCATCTTGTAAATATGTTTCTAATCAAATTTTAGTTTAAAACGACATGATCTGAGTTGCAGTCAGGCTTTGGAATCATATAGGCAGAAAAAGAAAACACAACCAAGCATCTCAAACACTGACAAGTCAACAGAGCAATATTCCAATTAACCAAAATTGGCAATATCTCATGTATCAAGATTTACTACTCTTTTTGATTACCTGTTATAAAAAGGGGATAATTAAGATCCTAAACACTTTGGCAAACTAGTTTACATGTATAAAATGTTTAGGCAGTGTATACTTTATATTAAGTATAAATATACTATACATACCTATACACAATGGTGTATATATTGTGTATATTTCGGCCATGTTGGTAAACTAGTTAGTCAAACATGTATCCTTTTCCTTGTAAAAATCTCATGATTGACTCTGTTATTGTCATATACTCTGTTTCAATTTATTTGTTTGATTTTTAACTTGTCACGGAGTTCAAGAAAGTAAAAGAGACTTTTGAATTTTGGGGTCTTAAATTAAAGATGTGTAAAATGTACCAAAATGTCCTTTAATTTTGTGGTATTAAACATGTCATATGGAAAGTTAGAATGAGAGAGTTGTCAAAAAAAGAAAGAGATTTTGTTTTTAAATGAACTAAAAAAAAAAGTAAGACGAACAAATTGAAACGGAGAGAGTATCTACGAACGAACTGATAGAAAAAAAAGGCCGAGTCCGAAGCAAGTAAAGAATATCTTGTGGAAATTGCATCCAGTAGCCTATTTTCACCCTGCTATGTTCTATTTTTTTAAAAAAATAAAATAAAATTATATAGTTTGATGACACACTCTTTAAACATGAGGTGTAGCATAAAAACTCGAAAATCAAAAAAACGTATACAATATTGCTACTATTTAAATAGAAGTGGTAAAAAGTGTAGGTTCATAATTTTGACTGAGTTTAGAACCTGTGGGTCAAATTTCGGG
Organism: Datura stramonium; assembly: GCA_018107945.1. Lineage (NCBI taxonomy): Eukaryota > Viridiplantae > Streptophyta > Magnoliopsida > Solanales > Solanaceae > Datura > Datura stramonium. The sequence continues at coordinate 311,355 of JACEIK010000954.1, read as the reverse complement.
TAGAAAAGTGTGTTTCGGGTCTAAAGTTCTCTCTTCATACTTCATATTTAAGGTCCGAAGTTAAGCTTTGATAATTCATATTTCAGACCCGGTGTTTGAAACTTCATTTTGAAGCGGCTAAACTTTAAATAACTTAATAAAAAATTGACTATATTTTAAACGGTATCGTTAATATTCCAGCTAGATGTGCTAAAAAAGTACGCACTCTTCTTGGGCCAGCGTACGTGACACAGCCCAACAGAATAGTTATGAGGGTCACTGGCACAAATGTAAATAAGGTAATTTTTAATTTTTGTTTTTTAAATTTATAATTTTCAATGTTTATCTTTCAACACTTTATATAATAAAAAAGTGACTGAAATGCATTTAATGGAAAAAAAATTACCAGGAAAAATAAAATCGCAAGACATAGGTTTTAACACAAGTTACGCCTCAAGGCATAAGTTCACACAGATTATGTCTTAGGATATAAATTTAATAGCATGAACTTATGCATTGGAGTATAAGTTCAATAGTAGTCAGTTCAGTAATATGGATTTGTGCCTTATTATAAGGCTAACTTGTGTCTGATGATTTTTTTTTTAATATTAAGTGTAAAATTTTATCCTGCGAACTAGATAAACACTTAGCTTATGCCAGGTAAATATTCTCAAAAGATTTGCCTAATAAAATAAAATTATAATTAAGAGTAATTTGGACAGCAAATTTTTATTAAATAAACAGTACAAATAAAAATTAAAGATCATTGATTTGAAGAACAAAAATTTAAAACGACAGAGGCAATCCGTACAAAATGTATAGACACTCACATATACGTAAAAACGTCAAAAACCGTGCATCCGGCTTGCGTTGATCCATTTAGCTATATATGCCGCCTCCAAGAAGAGATAATGGAGTATGCATAAAGATTCAGAATTAGATAAAAAAAGAAGAAGATTATAGTAGTGTAAAAAAAGTGCTTCGAATCATTGCTATTTGATTCGGATCTGTTTTAAAAAAGTCGAGGTATTTCGAATTGTTTGTTGACACGGACAAAGTCAGAGAAAACCTCTGAAATTATTTCAATATTGAACCTTGGACATATAAGAGTTTCGAATCGAATCTCTTTAGAAAAAAGATCTTTTGTCTCATGGTGGCCTGCTCCAGTCTCCTTACGAAACTTTCGTTATTGGGATAGCCATACACTTCACATGTTTCTAGCGATTCACATGGCATCATCAAATGATACAAGTCTTGGATAAGAATCTACAACGCACTACAACGCCCTTGTTGACGATTCTTTACTCCGAAAGCATCTAGGGTTCCTCGAACAATGTGATATCTCACACCGGGTAAATCCTTAACCCTTCCCCCAACACCGAGGAAAGCTTCGGAGATTCTATGAAAAATTTAAAACATCAAATTGCGTTGTATTATAAATAAGAAGATAAAGAGATAAAAGGGGAAAAGAATATTCATGATATTCAAAAAAAATTATGTTCATTTACTATGCCACAATAGGAGCAATTCATAAATTTATTACGTTCCGAAACCATAAAAAAGAATTATCAGAAACTATTCAAAAGTGAACAGCTAGTAGATAGAATGAAATGGCTGTTACCAGCAAAGCCAAAAAAGAGAAAAGTCACTGGCATCAATGTTGCTCATTAGTGGGAGTGGCAAACGAGTTAGAACAAAAATGGATAAAATATTCGACTCACCCGTATTCAATACGTTACCTGACGGGTTAACCAGAGCTACTTCAAAGATATTGACTTGTTAAGCTACTTAGCAGTGCTTCCAAGTAACAAATTGCGTTGACTCATATTTAGCTATTTTTTGAAAACTTCATATATCCAACCCATTGAGTTAAATGAATACCCACGTATATTACCCATTTTGCTAGCCCTACACATCAGCGCATAATAAAATGCTGGTTTAATCCATATCATCAACAAGCAAATGCAACAGAGAAGCAATAGGAAAGCTGCCATTTGGTTTACACATGATGTATCAGCAGTATCCTTAAATTCATTAATAACAAAAGTCTCATTTTGTGTGATATATGACCGATTTGGTGCTATCGCGTCGTTACCTTATCTTTTTAGTTCTCATTTTGTCTTTACTTATTATTTAATAATCTTATTTTATTCTTTACCTTACCTTTCTATAGCATCTCTGACCCGCTCTACTTTTATTATATAGCGTAATCCATATTCTATTTTTATTATATAGCATTTCTGAACCGTACATTACTTTTATTATAGGTTTATTCTTTAAATTGATGTATGATATTATGTAGATATGAGATATAAGTTTTTTTAAGAGAAAACATTGAAGACCAATTTATATAATAGCAAAATTTTAAAATTTATTTATTTGAAAAATAAATCATGCAATTAGATGTCATATATTTTCCGACCCGTTCAAGATATTCACGCCGTCCAAATGGATACCTACAAAGTCGGAACATTTGGCCTTGTTTGTTTGTATTAAAGTATCTCAATAATGTTAAATATTAAAAATATAAACTTAATAAATTAAAATTATAATTTGATTAAAAAAAATGAAATATCTATGTTTTCTAGTGATGGTGGAAATGATATGTAGTGTGATGGTGATAGTTGTGATGGTGGAGATGGTTGGTGTTGTAGTATACGTGATGATGATGGTGGTTGATGTTAGTAGGTGGTGGTGGTGTTTAAAGAATGTATGGTGGTTGATGATGATGTTGGTGATAGTTGACAGTGATGTTTGTTGTGATGATAGAGGTGATTGATAGTAGGAATTGGCCACAATGTTGATAGTGATAGCCCAGGTGGCAGTAGTAAACTAGCAATGACAGCGGTGGTGATGACAGTAAATATAATTATAATAGAGGTGGTAGATGTGATAGCGAGCGACAGTAATGGCTGCTACTTGCTAGATGTGGTGGTTTTCGGTGGTGGATGGTTAGTGGTGGTGACGGCTGATTATGGACAAAACTGTGGTGAAAATTATCCATATAAAAATACTTCCTAATGATATTAAGGCTTTGTTTATGGCCATAAATAAGTAACATTTCAATTTCATTGT
>JACEIK010000954.1:295129-305806 GCA_018107945.1 Datura stramonium | reverse complement strand
CTCTGTCGAGACAAATCAGAAAGTAAATAAATGAGAGGTCCTTGCAGAAAAGTAAGATTGTTACATTAAGATCTGGTTCTCTCCGAAATCTTCGCCTTCGAGCATCTCTCATTGGAGGTGTGAGGCCATGTCTATATTCCATCACATCTGGAGCAGGATCACCTTCTTCTCTCACCATAATCATCTGTCAAACCAACAAAGTTTACATTTTAGGAAAGCAATGACGATTGAAAAATCATATTCATATAACTGAAGGAGAAAAGAAAGATTAATCCCAACCCTACTTGACCAATGTCTGCTGATTTAATGAGCACATTGTCATCATAAGTTTTGTACGACTCCACTATGCAAGGAAGATTCAAAAGTGATGCAGGAAAGTGCTCGTCGCCTATGACAAAAGTGCCAGTCTTCCCATCCTCTGAAAAGCGCATGCATCAACTATGATAAGATGCTTAAAAGATATTAAAAAATATATACCGCCTTCAGAAAAGAATGGTAAAGTCGCAAATGGATAAGAAGCCAAGTCCTTTTTTCTGGGATAAGGTAAGGTATAAGAAGCCAAGCGTTCTGGGTATAATTTCAGGACAATGGAAAGAAGATACCATGAAAAGTTTAGTGCGGCTTCAATCTCATAAACACGAGTTCATTGATGCTTATATAACCATTTAGGCATATTTTTGCCCCGGTCAAACATAAAAACAGTAATTAATCTCTATTACATCAACATATGCAATAGAGGTGCAAGACATGGTTGTCAAATCAATTAACTTCCAGTATCATGTAATACTATAACTCGACCAACTCAAGTTTATTACTCAATCTCCTGCATTAGTGTATTGCTTGCTTCATAAGCATATGAAGGTGAAACCACTGACATCAAGGGCATATTAAAAGTAATCCTACCCTAGTATTCGTCAAAAAAATTGTCATGTACTGAGTATATTAACTTCGTACGGCGACCAAGCAAAAAAATTGGTCGATCCTTGTTTAAATTAATAAAATTTTTAGATGAGAACTTTTGTTAATAAAGGATGGGATTTACATGAATGAGCATTTTGCTCTAAATGAAATAAAAGTATGTTTCTCTAAGTTTTAATTGAATGAATTTCACTGCACTGTGATCAAAATATCGTTAGTGTTTTTTGAATAAGTAGATGATATATCTTTATATCATCAGCAGAAGTATATCTTCTATCTGTTACTATAGACAAAATGAACAAAAGAGCTCAGCTTGCATGAAATGCTGCTGTTGTAAGAATACCTAAGTCTTACTCTAACTCACTAACACATACCACATAAATACTTGGACAACCAGCATGCTATAGATTAAAACAAAAGAAACCAGATGGCACTATATACATATATATATGCGTGTGTGTGTGTGTGCGCACACACACACACAAAAACACACAATTGTGCTTAATATCAATGACACAGACCACAATGTTCACTTATCAGCATATGAAAAAAGACCTAGGTATAGCGGTGGACAATGGAGAACAAAATTCATACCTTAGAAAATCAGATGATGCCATGTAACTTGTGGACACCAAAGGCTATTAACTTACAAAATCAATCAGACCGACATTCTAATTGTTCCAAAGTCTTATAAGTTGAATTAATCAAATTCAATTTTTCTCGTTTCCATCTCGGAGTATCCATTCACTCGAAACTGCTCGGCTTCAGTTTCTACTTTCCATAAGCGAGAACAAGCTTTTTCGAGTTGTTCAATAGCCCCTCCACATAGTTCTTCTGAATTTCGAATAACAGAGTAAATTCTGCTCTATTGACAACTTCACACCCCAAATTTTGGAACTTCTTTATAGGTATCCTAGATAACCCCAGAGAATAAAAGTTGTCTGGAAAACCATTCAGTCTATAATTAATCATTTACATCTCAATCCCAAATTGATTGGAGTAGGATGAATCATCTATGTATTTCCCCTCTATTCAAGTAGATTTCATTCCAGTACTAAATACTTTACCTTTTTAAGACAAATCACGGATTCTCTAAATCAGAAGCAGCATAGAGAATCGAAAGAGCTAGAGGAATACAAAAGGTTCAGCCCTCACGGTGGTGGCCCAGTGGTCAGTGAAGTGGATTGAAAATCATGAAGTTCTAGGTTCAAGAGGCAAAAACACTAAGTGATTTTTTCCCATCTGTCCAAATCTTGATAGAAAGAGTTAGCTGTACCTGTGTTGCTCGGACGTAGCAGGTACTCTATCTAATTAGTCGATATGTGTGGAGGCTGGCCAGGACACCACGGTTATGTAAAAATAATAATAAAAGGTTCAAGGAATGACAATTACAATCCATGGGAAATGAGATATGAAAGGACTAATTTGTTTTCTTTTCTTTTTTTCTTTTTTGCTAGGTGATTTAAGAGCATTACAGATGTGAAACAACATAAAATGAATGCTGGTGTGAAGTAGGACTAATTTAAATCTGAAAGAGTAAATGCCAACATGTCAAATAACTGTGTCAAAAATTATAAGAGCAACAATACTTACAACTCCAAAAAAGAAAACGAAAAATTACCAGAAAAAGACAAGTCCAGTTTGTCTTCTGAAGAAGCATTTTCACTTAAAAGGCGGTCAATTCGCTCAGCAACCGAAGGTGGAACCCTCAGAATAAATTGCTCATCCATTGCTGCAGAAATTAAGAAAAAATACTGAATCTTTTGTCAAACAAATTAACTTCAGAGGCACCCTAAAGTTAATTTTTTCACTTTCAATCAAGGGACCCTTTGACATCAGTCTCTTCTCTACACGTACCATTCAAGAATCATAGAAGTTTTCAAAAGAAAAAAAAAGTAGTTCATACTTTGGATAAAGAATCAAAATTTAGAGAAATAGGTCAAATCAATTCCTTCAGAAGAAAGGGTTTTAATAATTGGGAATTCGAGTGTCTCACCCCCAAAATAATGCCAATAGAGAATCTGATTGTTGTTGAAGCAGAGATGATGATCGAAATAGCTGCGTCTCGAGAAAAGTGAGAGAATGAAGAGAGCTTTCAACCGGAAAAGTCTCGATTTTATGCATGTTGGGTTACTTTTAAAATAATTTGAAAATTAATTTTTGAATGAATTTATTTTATGTTTGATTATGATAAAATTTTGAATAAGTTATTTTTGAGATTAGTTATTTAAAATTATAATATTATTTTTATTTTATATTGAAGGTGAGATAAAATTATAATATTAAAAAATGTTAAATTATAAAATTAACTAAGACAAATGCAAGCTTGATTTGGTTGAAATTGAAATTATAAATTTTAAAATTAATTTTTAAAAAAACAAAAAAAACATGTAATTTAATTAAAATACAAAAATAAACACATAATTAAAAATTAATTAATTTAGAATTAACAAATATTATTTACAAAAAAAAGTATTTTCTTAAATATTTAGTTATAAAATTGATTAAAATTTTATATATATTCATAATTAAATATATTACATATAGAGTAAAACAATCAATAAGACGCTTTTCGTGAGTTTCTTTTTTATGAAAATAAAAGATTGACAATTTTTTATTTGTTATTAAAATTTTAATTAAAAGATTATAAATATTTATTAAAATATTTCAAAAACAAAAAAAAACTAATATAATTAAAAATATATATTTTCTTGCACCTTAAATATGTAAGTTATTTGTAATTTTATTTGATTATAATATTTATTTTATAGAAATTTCTCATTTTTTTTTATTTAAAATTATTTTAAATATATTTAGTTAGATGAATTTTTTTTTTGCGCAGGATTTTCGTAATATAAAAAGTTTAATTATTTATTTATTTATTAGAAAAGAGATAATATCATAGGTGTATAAGTGTAAAATCTTCATAATATAGGCTGTGTATATGTTTGATCATAAAATATAGAAGATCTACCCATAACTAAATTATATTATAGAAGTATTTAATGTAATTATCTTTTTTTTATTTTGATTAGTAAGCGAAAAATATTTTTTAAAAATAAGATAACTAAAATATTTGATAATAATATTAGTGAATTCGATTAAGATAATGAAGTATTTATTGATTAGAATATTGACACGAAAGGAAGGATTGAAATAGTTATGAATAAAAATAAATAAAGATATGAAATTTGGAGAAGATTAGTTTTAATTCCATCTTTATTGTGAGTGAACAGTTCAAAATGGCGGAACAACAAAGATCGCTTGTTAGTTTTGACACTAATATTAGGTTAAATTTGACAACAATCAAAGACCACCTACCACTTAAAAAGAGAATAATAGTATGCAACAATGAAAGATTTATGTGAAAATAATCTAGAATTCCCAACAAATCAAAGGAAGAAATAAAAAAACATTCAGGATCTTGAGAATATTGGGAGGGGGAAAACTCAGATGATATATGGTACATGTACCCGTATCCAACAACTTTGTTGTGGATATTAACGTCAACGCCTCTCATGCAATATACACACACATGTGTCATCATTCTAAGAAGCATAACTCAAACATTAAATCAAAACAAAAAAACTGTCGTCCTGCCAAAAAGATTTCCAACATTATAGGCCAAAATGTCAACTACAAATTTAATCACCTACTGATTGGTTGCAACAAAACAAAATAGCAAGTCACCAGGGCCCTGCCAAGTACTGATAATCTGACATAGTTCTTTCTCTTGCTCTGCGAAATCAAATGTAATCACATATGGAAGACTCCTCTTCTAAATAAAATGAATCACAAATATAGTGACTCTCTGGTGAGAGTTACCTAATCATTCTTTCAATCTCAATAAGTTTTAGAAATCGTAGTGAAGAATAAAGAAAAAAGTGACATGGAAACTCATCAGCGAGTAATCGAGTGCTAAGTGGAATTAAAAATAATACCAAGTGAAAGTGAAACTTAGCCCTTTTCAGTTTGTACAGCAGGGGACTTGTACCTGAAACATTTTGCTCCATATCGATTAGAGATTTAAAAAAGAAAAGGACATTGCATAACTTGAGCCTAACTTGATAATAATGGAATAACTCTTAATGAAAGATTACCTCTGTTTCAATGGATGTAGTGGAGGAACTCATCTCACTATAAAGCTTGTTAATTTTCATCTGATGGCGGTTTGGCAATCCATGACAGCGAGAAAAAAACTAAGCAAGCAAATTAATCTTTATAAGTCGTGAATAGGTCCACGAAATATATGAATCTCACAGAAGATCCCAAGTTAAATAAGAAAGTAAATTTTCTGAAATAAGCTTCTCAGAAGTAAATCTTACAAGAAATAGCATCGGTTGATTGTTATGAACCCAAACTCAAAGAGTTCTTCTTCGTCTGATATCGTTTTTAGCCAACTGGTAGAATCATGTATTCTAAAAGCAGGAATTCCAATAGCACCTTGACATTAAGATGCACATGGATTACTACGCATCTACGTCAATATCAAGCAAGTTTCATAGCTTCATCACGAGCAGGAGAAGGGCCTCTTATGAGAAGGCTATGGATAACCTCTACTCAAGATATGAGAGTCTTGAATCTAAGTGTATGATGCAAATTAAGTTCCATTCCATGACATAATTTCTAGTAAAATTATTGCTTCGAATTGTACTTTTTAAGTAATGAACTTAGAATCTGACATACAAAGTAATGAGGTCTGCTAGAGTGGAACGTGTTCACACACTGTTATAAGGCAAATCCAAGAAAAATTATTTGAGTTATTGAGAAACCTTTTTATGTTATTTGATTGCCTTAGAACGGAAAACTCTTTGAGCAAAAGGAAGCATCAAGCGAAATGGAAAAGACTGAGCAGGAATATTTTGAAGATGTAGGTCTCATTGAAGAAAATGACACCACAAGTTAACCATAACTTCACTTAAAATGAAACATTTAAAGCTCACTCATCTAGATAATAACTCGGTTGCACCAAAAACGATAGGAGGGATACTGATAAAATGGAAACCTATGCATATCAACTCCACCCAAAGAGGCAAGAAAAAGTAAAAAACATCCTCATTGCTACACAAATTAATAAAATTAAATTTTATAGCGCCAGCAGAGGAACAGTCAATTACTCCACTTTCTTTATCATGCAAACAAGATAGTCTACTCTCCTCTCTCTTCTGCTAAATGCATCCTAATAGGTGCCTTGTCATGCAATTAGCAACTTGTCAAACCAGCAAACACACAGTACCAAATGTATCTGTGTGGAACAATAGGGTATATTGTGAGTAGTCTTACCACAAGGCATTTCTAATTTTGCAAAAGGATTACCAGCACCATTACCGATGTCAAAAGTTAAAATGAACCAAGTGAATCAATTTAAATGAACCAAGTGAATCAATTCACACTTAATTGGTAGCATATCCCATAGAACCTGTTTAACTATAATAAGACAGAATAAAGTTGAATGCATTTTCAATCTAGCTTGTGGAATACATGTTAGAGATGGCATAGGGTACCTAAGACCAGAAAAGAAGCATCTATCAATAGTGACATACCGGAGACCATGGGCTTGGCACAGGCAAGGATTTCTCTTGGGGCGAGTTTTGAACAGCACCACCTTTCATGGTTAATATGTCCTGTAGAATCAGAACAAAAGAGTCAGTTACACAAATCTGCAGACATTTTATCACCATCAAATTATTGGATTATTTTTCTGACAAATCGTGCTCCAACAATAGATTTCAAGCAGCAGAGCTCGACACTCGAGCCAAGTTCGTCACTGCATAACCTAAGGTTAAGAACACAACTTTTAAGGATGTCAAGCTTACCGACTGTTCTGAACCTATTACTGGATGATAGCTTCTTTCATTTTATGATAGAGAGGTATGCTCACTAAAAGAAATATGATGAACGGCTAATATCTCATCGATTGTTCCTTTAATACCACCTGCTATAAGTGAAGGTTTTGGATAAAGGTGTGGAAGCAAACTGCTCTTGAGGAAACTGAAGTTGAGTTTCCTGTTAAGACTGAAGACTGCCCAAGGATCCTGTACTTCCATTTCTTCCCCTTGCTCAACTCTCTTTTAAGTCCAGACAACAATAACAAACCCCAATGTAATTCTACAAGTAGGATCTGAGGAGGGTAGGATGCACACAGCCCTTACCCCAACCTTTGTGGGTAGAGAGGTTATTTCCGACATACTGGTTAAAGTGCCTTTATTCGGATATTATTATCTTCTTTGAGAAAGGAAAAAGAAGCGGATAATCAACTTATAACTTGAATAATTAGAAAGCTGGATTATGAAGAATGTATTAAATAATGACATTTTGTTTCACATTTTTGACAGTTATTTCCTTCTAAACTGAAACAGATTGTGCAATAATATAAATGAGATAAATTCATGAAGCATTAACACTAAATGTTAATTGCTGCACTTTCAAAGCATTCAATAGCTGAATTTTGGAATCAATAATATTTTAGCAATGCTCTTTATTTTACTAGATAGCCCTAGTCCTCGCAAACCAAGCCTATCCCCACACCATTTCACTGAATCCTGCAATTTATCCGTCTTGTTCTCACTCTTAGTTTTTCCAATGACCTCCTACAATTACTTTATCATTCTTGTTTACCTTCCTCCTATCACCAATAGCTGAGCTCCCTCCTTGCAACCTTTGTGATGTAAATACACCATGCTATAATAGTACAGGCAAAACTTTCAAACTAATAGCAATTTTCATCAAAAGAAGAGAAGGAAAAAACAATACAGAATAGAATCACCAAAACTAATAGCAAACTGACAGATTTATCATTTTAAAAAAAGGAATAAAAATTACCCAGCAGGCAAGGATTAGAAATAAGGTTTAAATAAGAAAGAAATTGTATAACAAACTTATCAAAACTAACGACAAAGTCTAATTTTAACCGAAAAAAAATTAGGGAGAAATATCTCATATTCAGACCAACTATGAAATTCAAGAAAGATTTGTCTTTTGAAAACACATTTAATATAAAGAGGTAAGAATATTCAGAAGGAAGCAAAAGGAAAAAATAACACCACGGTATGTGAGAGTTCCATCGCGATACCACAGTATAGACTGAAAGATCTTGACAACATTCTTTTCAATGTTTTATTGGAAAGCAAAAATAGAATATATGCACAAAATGAAGTACAAAAGATGCTGAACACAAACAATAGATCAAATCTTTTACAAGTACTGACAGTAATACCTCTAGGCATTTATAGATTCAAAGAAACATCTCATCTATACATATAAGGAAAAGATTAATGCAAGAAAATCAAACATGAATACTAATATCTGATTGAAGAAGATAATATGAAAGACAAATTATCTTCGTTAGTGATTTCATATAAAACATATATTTAACAATGAAAGAGATTAAGCACTGAAGTAAATTAATTAATTAAGAAAAAAAATAAAGAGCAAAAGCAACATAAATTAATCATGGTAGTATATTAATTTAAAATAGGCTACAAGCAAAGAGTAAATGGGAAAGAAAATAAATTACACACGTAAAACAGTCAAAATAAGCGAATTAAATAATCACGAAAGAAGTCAATTTAAACTTAGCTAGTGAATAAATAATGTGAAAATGGAAAAAATCCTAAGAAACATAAATAACTATGCATAAAAATCCCACATAAATAAAAATTCATAATTGTTAAAATTTAAGTATATCCTCAATAGAGTCGTCATGCTATCGAGCCCATTTTTCTCATGAAAAATAGAACGTGACATGTGAAACTCTTTTAAGATTATAGGAGGCAGAGAGTCATCACCTATCAAATTATGATGCATTAGAGCATCGAACTAAACTAATTACGGATAACTCCATTTATTAGTATTTCTTTTTTTACAGCAGATTTAAGAGGTGCACATATATATAAAGGAAAATAAATTAATCATGATAGGATATTAATTTAAACAAGGCAACAAGCAAAGAGTAAAGTGGAAAAGGACTAAAAATGGAAAGAAAATAAATTACACAAGAAAGTAAAACAATCAAAATAAGGGAAACAAATAATCATGAAAGAAGTCAATTTAAACTTAGCTAGTGAATAAATAAAGTGAAAATAAATAAATCCTAAGAAACATAAATAACTATGCATAAAAGTTTCACATAAATAAAAATCATAATGATTAAAACCTAAGCATATCTCAGTAGAGTCGTCGAGTCCCATTTTTCTCGAGAAAAAATGAAATTCAACATGTGACTTTGGATTATAAGAGGAAGAAAGTCTCCGAATTATGGTGTTTTAGGTTAACGAACTAAACTAATTACGAATAACTCCATTTATTTATCTTTTTTTTAAAATCACAACAGGTTTAAAAGAGGCATATATATACACACACACATCTTACTCAACTCTTTTGCAGTTATTAATGAATACGAGCTGGAATCAGATTCGTCTGGTTTCAGGGATGAACAATTAATACGAGATTCTGCTCTTCCAATGCAAGGAGAAAGCAGCGAGAACATCCAAAAAAACTTGGAAAACTAAAGATTTCCCCGAAAAAATTCCGCAGGAGCAAAGGAAGGTCGCTGGTAAGCTGGTCCTTAATAGCATAACCCCTCAACAACAACAACTAAGGCAGATGGAAGAGATATGTAATAACAGCCTGATACAAGTAACAAGGAGGATCGAACGAGCAAAATCTGTTCTCACAGCACATAGAAGGGCAAAAGAACAGTGTAGAAATCGTGTTTTGGAGTCCAGCACTAACCTCATGAACCTGCTAGCCATCTATAACGGACAACGGATTTTTAAATTGTTGATGCCCACTGATGAGGCCACCCTCCACAAGGTTAGGGAGAGGATGCCCCAGAAGGTATTATATTTTTTCGTAGGGTACTCCGTCTTAGCCCAAAACCTGGAGAATATGACGGAGATGACCCGTCAAATAGAGCTGGTGGGACTGGAGGGGCTCCGGACCATCACGCTAATCGAGCTTCAACGCGAAATTTTAAAGTGTTGGTGAGCAAAATGCCCGGGCGCGGGGGTTTCGCTTCAAAGGACTTTATGGAGCCCTCGATTGACTATGTTGCTGGATGGGGGATTGATATGTTGTGCATATGCTTTGACGATAACGTGTGGAGACAGAGATAGTATGAATATGCCTTAGAAATAATGTAAAAATATAGACAGAGTGTGTTGTCGCAACTCATTTTTCTAGTAAAAAATGAAATTAGGCATATGACAAGTCTTTTAGAATTACAAGAGAAAGAGAGTCGTCATCTAACGAATTATGGAGCGTTAGGACACTAAGTTAAACTATATAACTCTATTTAAGTCTACATCACCAAAATCGGATAAGGGTTCAAATTATCTCGAAAGAAAAATATTAATCATTAGTGATTTCATATAAAAATATATATTTAACGATAAAAGAGATTAAGCATTAAAGTAAATTAATTAATTAAGGAAAAAAATAAAGAGCAAAAGCAACATAAATTAATCATGGTAGTATATTAATTTAAACAAGGAAACAACCAAAGAGTAAATGGGAAAGAACTAGACTTGAACGAGGAGTATATTGTTAGCTGTTTTATCATAGGGTTAAAACCAGAAATTGGTCTTCCTAAAAATATTCCAGCCCAGATCCCTCCAAAAGGCCATGCTTCACTATAATTTTTTTCAATGGGTTTTTTCTAGTATGATTTTAACGAGTTACATTATTTATTTGAATAGACATTTAAGGGGGTTGTTTTGGAGCTCGTTTTGGCAAGGTTTTGAAGGAGTTTTTCTGCGT